>JARHVA010002044.1:2012500-2092500 GCA_037957365.1 Torreya grandis
GACATTAAATCTAATCATATAAAAACAAAAGTAGTAAATTAGCTAAGTAATCACGTTTAAAAATAAATACAAAAAGAGCTAAAATGAACAAATGAACTTCTTTAAATTTATTGTCCTCATGTCAGTCAAGGTCCATTTCATCCTTTTACTCCTCATCATCTTCATCCTCATGTAAATAATTTTTTTTGGATATTATCCATCCACTACCTTCTACTATTGCAAAGGATCATATTTTGGTGGTGGTGTATGTGCAATCTATTGCTATTGGCCTACCATCGGTAGTGCCACTAGGATGGCCATATGTATTTGAACTCCCCCTCCTCTTATGGGATGCTATTGTCATACACATATTCCACTCTAATCCTAACCACACTTGTAATATAAAATCTTGGTGTCAATGGATGTCAGTCTCCCAAGTCTCCCAACCCTAGTCTCTCTGATGCCCCTATACACCATTGGAGGCACATGGAGGTTTCTTGTGAAAGGAAACCTAAACAATTGTGGAACCCTATCAACAAGGTGTACCTTAACTTTAATCCTCTTGTGTATCACCTATTCTATTCCTATAGTCATTACAAGGTACATTCCCTCATTGTACCACTAAATGACCATCTTTTGATATGGCAAGGCCACTATATCAACCACTATTAATGTCCTAAATACCCAAGGTAGTGATATAAAGGGTGATGCATCTATCTAAAATGAGGCCTTGATAGCCCCATCATGCCCAATTAAAACCCAGCTATGGTATTGGAACATCCTATCATATACCCAACTCATGATGAGTGTGGGGTGGCTAATTGAGAGAGCCCCTAGTTTCAAAATACTATATAATTACCTATATGTGTGGAAAATTACATCCTAAGCCCATGAGTAACATATATCCCTATCCTTAATTCATCGTATAATGAGTGATGAAATAGATAGTAGCCTATCTGTACCCTTGTCTCTCACTAGCTAAGAGGCAAGGATCCCAATAATGGCCTTTCAAAGGTTCAAGTTAGTAGATCTCTCAATCCTTGGAAGTCTAACTCCATAATTTTCACCCACATCAAGTGTGTCCACATCTAAAAATAGTTATGCCTAGTCATAAGTCTTTACTTAGTTAGTGGTCTCCCATAGGACTACCAACCAATTTGTCATCAGAAAGCCTATGATCTAATAGAAATCAATGAGAGTGATGGTACACTCTTTAGTAGCATGGCATAACTAAAAGGTATTCCAATATATATCCTAGTATGTGAAGAAATCACATATTACCTTACTTGATAGGGGCATGATCCCCACCCAGGCAATCTAAAGAATCATAACTCAATCCAGGATGGCCATCTCATCAACCATCAAGAGTGTCATAATCTATGGGAACCAATCCTCATCTCTATCCTAAATCCATCATATGGAGCTTATTTGTTATAAAATACACCCTAAATGAGTCCTTAACCTCTTTTATAGCCAAAAAACTTAATGAAAATTTATCTTTTTCCCTTCAAGATGAAACCATTGCTTTTTACAGGTGGTGGTTACAAAACTATCCCAACAGTTCCATATTCACTTACAGTGGTTTAAAAATTGTTTCAATTGGGTTGGTTATGACACCACCTTACCCATTATCCATGGCCTACCCCAAAAACCTCAAAAAATGATGGTTTTGTGTTGATGTAGTAGTTTTGACCTCCATCTTTTCCCTACCTAAAAAGCCTCAAAAAACCCAAAAAATTACCTAGAATGATAAAATTTAAATATTTTATAGACCTACCCAATCCCCTAATCTAATTTATATAAACAAACTTAAATTTTAATGGAGATAAATTCATTTTTGAGAAATTTTTTGGAATTGGATTAAAAACACAAAAAGTAGTCATAACCAATTTGAACCTAACCCGTTGTTCCTCCCACTAGATGTTTTCCATCCTTTCATTGTGCTCATCAATCTAGCTACACCTTAAATAAATTCTATCACTATGAATCCATAGCTTGAAAATCTCTAAAATCAATTTGCACAAATGATTTTTATTTTTGGCAAAATTTTGAATATATAGGCCTTTTAACTAGCTATTATGTTTCAAAACTCTTCCATTTTTGGTAATTTTCATTTTAAAAACATATTTCATGCTTCTAGATATTATTATTACTAAATTAACATGATTCATGTCCAAAAACTAATGAATTTAATGTTTTTCATTCCCATAGCATGCTTATATGTCATTTTAGTTTTGTAGGTACACAACACTTGACACCAAATTCAATCCTCCAAAGAGAAGGTTCAAGTAGTATACTCATCCTGAGGGAGAAATTTGCATGCACCCAAAAATTACATGATGCAAAATTTATACAAATATCTAATGATGATGCAATGATATCTAAAATAAACTCAAATCTAGTTATCTATAACATTATTTCTCCTTAGTCTCTTATTAGCCTCTCTTTTAACCTTGAAATTTCCATTTTGAGCCATTTCTACCTGTGGTCTTTGAGTTGATTCATTGGTGATGAAACTGCCGCTCTTTATGTCAAAACCATCGGTTTATGTGATGAAACTGCCTCTTCATAGAACAAATTGTCATGGTAGTGTCATTACATATGTAGTGGTTACATCATTTTGAAGGATGGTTTTATCATGATATGAGGTGGTTTCATAACATTATGTAGTGGTTCTATCTCTTTCCCTTGCAAACAATGGTAATTTCATCACAACTTTCCCATTTTCTAATTTTAGCATTCAAGACTTGAGTTCTCATGTGTTTTGCATGTTTTTATTTGTGTTTCTTCTTTGATTTGATTTTTTTCACCTTGATGACAACCTAAGTCACTCCTACTCTTGTTTTTATCACTCCCCATAATTTCTAAGTTTAGCTTCTAATTAACTAGTTGTTAAACTCACCCTTGTAACCTCCTTGCTTCTTCTATAAGTATCTCAATTTTAGATCCAAATTTTGCATTAACTATTGGTGTTTTCAAGATCTCCAGAACCTAAGCCCACCTAATTTCAGTTTTGGAATTTTTTTTCTCCATCTTTGGTCATCTTTGTGGTCATTATGCATAGTTTTGGAGGAGTGATTCCACTAGATCAACAACATAGTCTTTGCTATCAAACATATTAACCAACCACAATACAATGACACTCTTGTCTAATATTTTGTCCTTATTTTAATCCACTTTTTAATACCACAATTTTTTATATATTTCATATGGCTACATTAGGTGGAGGAGCTAGCTTACTGAGGATGTTTTACATAATAAATCTCTTGCCTTTGTTTGGTTAAAACCATTGACTAGGTTAGAGGATTTATTTTAGTATTGTTTTCATTTTTTAGCTTATAATAGTTTAGTATCATTTATTTATTATAATAGTTGCATATTCATAGAACCATAAAAGAAAAATTAGATAATCTCTTCTTCCTTTTCTCTCTTTGCACAAAAAGATAGTTTAGATTCATATTTTTCAATTGCATGATAGATTAGTTCAAATAACATAGTTTTGCATCACACTTAAGGTAGAATTAGATGAAATAAAACAAAATATACAAAAAATTAGAATAGTTTATTTTCAATTTTGAAAAAAACCTTAATATTGAAAACAACTCACACACAAAAAACCTAAGTAATCTAGATAATCATAATCTAACATATTAAGATCTAGAATTTCATTATTGCATAGTGAAATAATGCTATTTTGAAACACTAAAATTATAAAATTATAATATTATATTTACATTGTTTTATTCAAATGTCACTTTATTTCATAAGCAAACACTCAAATACTTTAAACACTAGTTTCTAGCTTGCATATGTTGAGCCAATTTTTTTGAATTCTTAGTAGTCTTAATTGATAGGGTTTTAGATTTGATTTTCCATTTGCATGTTATGAGAACATAGATTTCATTTAACATATCACCTTATTTTATAGCTTAGTTCATTTTAATTTGCATTAGATAAATCATTTCACAACCTAAGAAAAGCTAGAAAATCAACACTTGCATACTTTTGATAAAATTTTAGTTCTAGCTTTGTATGCATTTAAAACGTTGAAACATAATAAAAATATAAATTATTACCTCATTTAATTTTAGTTATTTATTTTATTACTTTTAGTAATTTTTTCAGGAAGTAGGGCAGTTCACTTTCTTTTATCAAACATTGCCAAAACACCTCCAAACATTGCAATAGCTTTGTCAACATGAGCACAAGCCTTCAAAACTTTATTCAAACACAGTAAACAAGTATATAATTCAAAAAAAATCATACAAACAATATTATATGCTTAATTATACACATTTATGCATACTTTTCTTTTCTCTTTCATGACACTTCTAGAACATCCTTATCTCAATAGAGCTATTTTTTTCGCTAGGGCTAAATTTATCATTATTAAAATTAATTTACAAAGTAACATTAGTGTATAACTTAGAGTAGAAGTATTCAATTCCACCCCTATTCCACATATCATTTTTAAATCTCTTATCTCTCTTGATGAACAAGAATGGATCCCCAATCTTTCTATAGCCATTTCCCCCTAAAATAAAGGTCGCCTTTACAACATCATCTGAGCCTAGTCATCCACCTCTCCTTTCATTTTATCCTCAGACAAGTCTCATCACATTTTCAATAAATTTATGTATGACATTGACTAGGCATAACCAACCTAACAAGATCAATCAAAACCCTTGAGTCATCTAACCTAATCATATCCACTTCATTATCTTATCATCACCAACATAGAGGGAACTTTGAGTTCCATTTCTACCTAATTAGACACCCTTAATGAACACCATGATGTGAAAAATATCTTTTGGTACTATCATGAACATCCATTACCACCCACAATCCAAAACCCCATTCTTAAAATCAATCATCCCAATCTATAGATTCAACCATCCATATATCCATTACATCTATTGTTTCTATCAGACCTCGAGAAGTTGAGTGCATAGTTTAGCATGTTTTTTTTCCATTTGACCAGTGTCTACTGTAAGCATAGTTCTTCTAATGAAAAAGTTGAATCATATGGGAAGTTTTATTTATAACAAAGGTTGTTGAATTTTGTGTACACATAGTTAAGTGCCTCCATTGTAATATAATATAAGGTAATGTATGAAAGGGACATAACCTTAAAGCTTGGTTTAACATTGTAAGATGGTTTAGTTTATGTTATAATAAAAATTATTACTATATATTTTTTACCTGAAAGGGTTTTCCCTAGTAAAATTTGTGTTTGTCATCATCTTTGTTTGTGTATATATTTTCACAATAGGGATTTCATCTATGATTTTTTTATCATGTATGAATTTATTTCATACATTTGTTATTATAACTAGGTTTCAAGCTTTGTATTAGTTAGAGTAACATGTGATAAATGAGTTACTTAAAGTGGCAATTTTTATAGGACAATCATATGTGAAAAAATGACTTAAAGCACAAAAATAGAAATTAATAAATTAAATGTTATGAATTTTGAGTTGTGTAAAATTAAAATTAAGGATCTCTTGGTGGATAGAGATCAATGGATTTCTATTGCAGACACAACACTCATTGGAATAAAACTTGAAAAAATGGGAAAAGGCTGATAAGAAAGTGAGAAGCTCTATTATATTATGTCTATCTAATTTAATGTTACTAAACATTTTGATTGAGAATAATTTGAAGCTTCTATAGGATGAGTTGGTAATATTATACTAGGAAAAATCATTGGTCAACAATTTTTTTCTATGAAACAAGTTGTAATCATTGAGAATGAGTGATGGTGACTCAATTTCAGAGCACCTAAATTCCTTCAAAATTATGGTCAGTCATTTTTAAATGATGACTATCAACATGAATGATGAAAAGAAGTGTATCACATTATTGTGCTTGTTGTGAGACTCATGGGATAATCTAGTGATGATAATCACTAGTACCACATTAAAAACTAAAATTTAAAGATGTGGTTGTAATCTTTTATTAGAGGAGATATGTGCAATTATATGGAAAAATATCAAATAGATGATGCCATATCCATGTGAGGTCACTCAAAAAAATATGCAATAAAAAATCTATAGATAAACACTCAAAGTCTAGAGGTTTATCTAAGGATCTAAATTGATCCTTAAAGGAATGTTGGAACTATGGCAAGACAAGAAATTTAAGGAAACACTATTAAGTGAAAAGGTTGTAAAATGGAAAACCACTAAATGTTATGTATCCTTGAGTGAGAATATCTCCTCTAATAGATATGGATATAAAGATGTATATCTTACAGCCTCAAGTTTGCATGTATGCAATGATGCATGATTGATTGAATCTAAGGCCTCCTATAAAATGACTCTTACAATGGAGTGGTTATGTGAATATGAAGAACATGATGGTGGTGATGTCTTTCTGGAAGACAAATCAACCTACATGGTTTTTGGTAGAGGAATATTGAAGATAAAGTTCATATATGGGAGGATCAAGACTATCCCAAGAGTTTTGCATAGTCCTCAACTTATAAGTAATTTGATCTATGTGATTAAGATGAATGATGTTGGTGTCCAGGTCTCATTTATCATAGATGGGTGAAAAAATGTGTATAGAGCCATGGTGTTCACAAGGAACATGCACACAAGTATATTGTTTAGGCTTGATATGACTTCTTGAGTTTTAAATTTGTAACATCAATAAATATATCCATTCACCTATCATGAAGGTTAAAGTGGAATCATACCAATCTAATCATAGGGACCTAAGAATGAAAAAATATTTCTAAGGCATGGAAGGGGTATTTTAATGGTTAAGAGAATGTCTATGACTTAGTCAAATTCTAGGGGTTTCATTAAATAATTTATTTTAAATGATGAAACAATATCAAAAGATAAAAGACACAACGAGGGCATCCTAATAGATAAAAATATTCTTGCAACAAGCTTTACTTAATAACCAATATCAAAGTTTTATCAAGTGTTATTAAACTTATATGATATAGATAACTTATTAATGAAGCAATCCCTTGGAGAACTAAATACTCTAATACTTTATATCAAGGATCAAAAGATCTCTTTTGTATAAATGATATTACTTATTACTTTCTTATTATTCTACCCAATGAAACTGCAATAAACAAAGGAATGACATAAGATAAGAAAACAAGAAACACTAATCTAAGAAAATAAAAACATACTACGAAAGGGAAATAAATGCAACTATTAATCTAGACAACAAAATGAGAAATAATAAAACAAACTAGTATAAAACCTAATCTAAAGTTAGTGAACAAAACTATAAATAAGAAAGACAACAAATTCCAAGAACATAACACATAATTAAAATATTAGAAATACAAGTCATAAATCAAAATAAAATCAAACGTGAAAGAAAAAATAGAATTTTATTGAGAAACTATGAATTTCATAATTGATTTACAATAACTCTAAGAAAGGAAAAACGGTAGATGATGAAAACTCAAAAATCTATCATATAATGTATACAATATTCTTCATTATATAGGCAAAGTACAAATTTGATCCATCTATATGATTTTATTATTATGCATTCATCAAAAGCTTAATAATCTTATCCATATTTAGATAATCATGTTATAAATAAAATAATCAACTGGATATACTTTACTATACCAAACATGACACTTCACCATCAGAGAATGTGTTTTTCAATATTCTTGTAAGTAATACTCGATCTTGGATATTTATGACAGAAGAGAAAACACAATATGAAACTTGAACTTAAGATCTTTTGTACTTGTATGAGTTTCTAATGTCTTTTAATGATGTCCTTCAAGTATTTATAAGCTTTCACTTTATAAGTTAGTTTTACTTTAAGTTATAACTATGTTTTAGTTAATTTAAAATAAAGTTAATTTTATTTTATTAAAAATTAATTAATTTATATTAATTTTTTAAAATAATAATTTCATAAAATAAACTTATAATAACTCAAAGTCCTTTAATTAAAACCAATAAAACAAAAACAAGTTTCTCTAATAGGTGGGGGCCCACTTATAATAACGTGATTTATCATTAATATAAGTGTTTCATATGAATTAACTAATCATAAAAGACCAAAATCTAAGTAACAATCCTGAAGCCATTTTTAGAATTATCAAACTTATTATTCAAGAATGATAAAACATAACATTTTCTAAATAGCTAACTGAAATTCATCTACTATAATAATCCATTAAAAACCATCTCAAATTAAAATATTCAATGAATTTATTTTAAATAAAATAAAAAGAGTAAAATAAGTTGATAGATAAGCCAAAAAAAATTATTACTACAATAGTACATCTAGTATCAAATAAAAATATTGCATACTAAAATTTATCGAGTCTAGCTATAAAAAATTATCAAAGTTTGAAAAATTCTAGAATATCAATAATAAGTAAACATAAATCAGTTCATTCATCATTTAATTCCAAATCAACCAAAAGACCCCCTTGTTCTATTTGACACTCAATGTACTCAATAGGTATAGCAAACATATCGATCCTAGTAATGCCTCCAAACTCATCATTCAGTTCTAACTTAATTTTATTAATTATGTGGGTTATTACTAGTGGGGATGAATAGCTACTAACACATTTATGACTTGAGGACAAAACATTGGCTATGTCAACAATAGGCTTTGAGGCTCCAAGAGTCAACAAGGCATTATCTTTGGGCTCAAAATAAACATATGGGTTAATCTCATTAGGTAGAGGTTGCATATATGTGTTGAAGGATTTGGAGAACTACATCCAGAATAATTAGAGCCACAAAATTCAATATATCTAAAAATGAAGGATCACCAATATCAAAATAAAAGGAAACATGAGTGTCACTACTGAAACCAAATGTAAACATGTTAGAGGTCCTTTAGAACCTAAAGTGTTTGCCTTGATAATTATTTTGAGCAGGTGGTAAAGTCTCATTTTATTTATAAGAAAGAGCAATAAGAAACATCTCAAATACAACTACTATCTTTGAAAAGTTCTCGAAGAAGAGTGAACATTTCAAATGAATTTAAATATTTATAATTTATTTACAAAATATCCAACTGTTTGTTCGAAATAAATTATTTTCAATTATTTTAGGCACTTAAAATTTTCATCTTTTAAAAAAAATAATAATTATAAAAAGTACAAAAAGTCATGTATTGGAAAACCAAGTAACCGACCCAAAATTTTATCACTGAATAATCAAGAATTTGACTAAGTGAAATGCCACTATTTCCACAAAGGATTCAAGACCAAAAGTGATGTAATCGTATCAAAACCACTTGAATACACTTAAATTCTAACAACCAACCTTTAACATGTTCTTCCTGTACAAATTTCTCAAGATGGAAAACCAATGTGAAAATTGAAATAAACTAAAAACTCTTATATATATTTATATTGAATATAAAATGATAATATATAATAATATAATGTCAAAACCTTTCAAGACAAGAAATCAAGAATTTATACAGTGTTTCAAAAAAACCATGTTCATATTCAATCAAACACATGGCAATCTCGTATATTTGTTTGCAAAATTATTCATCATGATGTTCATGCAACAACTCAAAATATATTTATCTTGTCTATAAACTAATGAGGAAATCCAAGAATAACTAGAATAATCTCACAAACTTATAAAATATATGTGAACTAAGATACGAATATTATAATTAATATAAAATAAAACCATAAATTTATATGGGTTTTAAAAAAAATGATACTAACAACTATTCATATATCCATTTAAAAATGAGAATCACATATATCATCTAAACTACTTGTTTTCCAAAATGAATACCAACATAATGCCAATATCCAAGATATTTGAACATATATCCAGCGAAAATCCATCTGTCAAAATAATCAGAATGATAATTTCACTAATGACTCATCATTGATATTATGCAAAGTTAATACTTATAAACTCCTTATGCCCAAAAATTTATCTTCACTATTTGAAAACTCGGTATGTTAACTATGTCTTATTTAACTGAAACCCTAACAAAAATTTAAATCACATGCATGTTTCAAACTCATAATATATGTATGTAGACAATAAAAAATGACCAAGTAATTTTCATGTAACATGGATTCAAAAATTATTCTTTTATAAACTTCAAAAAATAAAGTATCAAGCAAATCATTGTGAGCCTTGATAATAAACCATTTTAATTTTAGATAAAACCTATTAACAAATATTATTTTTTATCTATATCTACATGCAAGGTATTCAAATAAAAAACTAAGTTCAAGGATTGAATACAAGAAGTCCAACAACAAAAACATAATTTAAAGACACACAAATGTCTGCATGCAAATAAACAACCTAGAAAAATATAACACCGAGGTCTATTTAAGAAAAAACCAATGTGCATGCAAGGATTAAAAAATGAAATAATAAAATCAAAGCAATATATTTCTCTCCTAAAAAAGGCTCCCAAAACTCTTTTCAAACTCCAACTTAGTTTAAGGAAGCAACTGAGAGAAACTAATATTTACTAAGAATAGTATTCTATTTTGAAATAACTCCTTAAAACTGCCTTTCTCAATAATTCTTGATTATTAAAAACAAATAATTGACCATACCTATATAAAATGTGTTTTTTAAGGAAAATTTGAATGCATTGTGTCTACCAAGAGCTAAGAAAATCAAAACAATTGTGAAGAAACCTATTTAACATTTGTGGCATTCTTAAAACATTTAGGGATCTACTTAATGTCAAAACTAGAGAATCATACAACCTAAAATGTTAAAAATCCCCCCCAAAAGGGAAGCATTTGGATTCAATAGAAAATCTTATCCAAGAAAAAAAATAACCAAATGAAGGAAATGATTGGCTATGCCCCATCTCTAGGTCACACTTAATTTGGTCCAAAGAGCCAAGTGGATCATTGAATGTGAAGCACGTACAAGTTGCAGTAGTGTCCACCTTCATTTTTTTCACAATTTTAATAAATACCTCTACTAAATATTTATTCCAAGTTTGTAAACCTTGCCAAGTTTAATGCTAACGATCTTAACCATCTCCAAATTTTTCTCCATATCTATTTATACTGCCAAAATCTTGCAACCAACCAAAATTTATAATTTGAAACATGAAATTAATAAGACCAAAGTCTTTTTTAAAGTTACTAATAATCCTTCGATACCTTATTAAGGTTTTAAAAAAAATCAAGTGAGATCATATTTATAAATGAGTCTATATATAATTAAACACTAACATAATTCAAAGTCCCTTAGGACTAAATAAAAAACCATTATATGAAATGTGAATGAAGGAAAGGTTCATTTGTTAACCAAATGCCTAGGTCAAGACCATGTGCTATCATAATATATGGCTAATGTGATTACTATTATAGTAATTATTAAAATATTCAACATTATTATAGTTAATAAATATATTAAACATAATTATATTAATAACAAGAGACACTTAGATTATAATGTTAGGTATAGATTAGGTTATTAGGATGTCATTAGGGTGTAGGACTTTATTAATTTAGGTTTCAAAGAATATTAAAGTCATCAAAATTATGGATAACCTATAAGATATAGACTTGAATTTATTGGAGATTTGTTAGTGATGTCATGGTGATGTCATGGAGGTGTCGTTATGAGTGGATGAAGTGATTTGATAACCTAAGTAACAATGACAAAGTGTACAATGTGCTTGTCCAAGTGTGCTTGAAGTTGGCTTGATTGATCTTCAATTTTGGCATGATTAGAGATGTTTAGGGATGAGTATGGTGATTGGAGCATGTGAAATAGGTTCCTAAGATGTTATATATGCTTGAAGAGATTGTGTGCATAAGTGGAATTCATCTGGTAGTCTATAGTTTTCATCTAGATAGTTTAGGTCTTGTGGTAAAAAATTTGAGTAGGCAGTTTGATTATGTCACCATTGCCACATGTGGATGAGTCAAGAGGAAATGGTCACATGGGTTTGTTTAGTATTGTGCCTAGTTCTTATGTACCAAATTTTAGTTCATGTGATATATCATGTCAAAATATATGAAGATGAAAATTTGGCTATTAGATAGAATTTAATGTTTTCCCATACTTAAGCCAAATTTGCAAAGTGGCAAGAAGAACTGAATAATAATTTTGATGGTGATATATCTCATAATTATGGATGTTTCAAGAAAATATGATCATATGGGTTTGTTAAATTTTTATCCTAGTTTATTTATGATAAATTTTAGATGGTGCACTAAAGCACATCAAAAGATATGCATGTTCAAAGTTGGTCTCCTAAACAAGTTCTACGCATAATTGGCTATGTGACAGAAGATTTTGAGAAGGAATTTTAATGGAATTATATATATCATGTGTAAGATAGTTTAGGTCTTGTGGTAAAAAAATTGAATAGGTAGTTTGATTACGTCACCATTGCCATAAGTGGATGAGTCAAGAGGAAATGGTCACATGGGTTTGTTCAGTATTGTGCCTAATTCTTATGTACCAAATTTTAGTTCATGTGATATATCATATCAAAATATATGAGGATGCAAATTTGGCTATTAGATAGAATTTAATGTTTTCCCATACTTAAGCCAAATTTGTAAAGTGGCAAGAAGAACTGAGTAAGCATTTTGATGGCAGAATATCTCATAATTATGGATGTTTCAAGAAAATATGATCATATGGGTTTTTTAAATTTTTATCCTAGTTTATTTATGATAAATTTTAGATGATGCACTAAAGCACATCAAAAGATATGCATGTTCAAAGTTGGTCTCCTAGACAAGTTCTAAGCATAATTGGCTTTGTGACAGAAGATTTTGAGAAGGCATTTTAATGGAATTATATATATCATGTGTGAAGGTTCTAGGATATATTTTTTATATGGATGAATTATCCTTTACAAGGTGATTATGAGGTCCAAATTTGATATCATGCATCTAAGTGTAGAAGAAGTTATTAAGGTCCAAAGTAGGCCTTCCAAGTAGATAAGCAATGGTCCCCATAGTCATATTTGAATGATGTTCAAGATATGGACCTAGTGGAGATCCAATGGATCACAAGAGTTCATAGAGTGAAGATATAAAATGTGCATATATTCAAATGGGTCAATATGATATCTGTTTATCAAAGTTAAGTATTAGGACCAAATGAAGATCTAAAGATGCATGAGTGATCGTACAAGATTGATATATCAGTGCATATTGATCAAGATGGTAAGAAGTGTTCAAGGTTTAACATTTGAGAAAAGGTACAAGATAATGATTTAATGGATCATGATCAATTATACATATTGACTGAATTATTTGTAGTTCTTGATAAGGACTTGACTAATCCATAGAGATCGATGGAGTGCGTGAAGTCAACATGACAAGGGTGCACGAGATGAGGTCGAAGTGACAAAGGTTTAACATTTGAGCCTTGGAATATAAGTGTTAAAAATAGAACAATATCGATGGTGAATGTTTTAATTTGAGATGAGAGGACATGAGATGTGAGCATTATGTTCGAGGTTTATCTGTGATCATTTCCATTTATATATTTGAATTTTACAAAGGGAAAAACTAGTCTATGGTTTTTGGACCATATCTTTTGATATAGATAGAATTTAACCATGAAGTACAAATTAAATATGTAGAGGACTTCAAGGCACTTATATCAATATGGATTTAAATATTTGAAAGTGTATTCAAATAAATATATTGAGCTTGAAAGTTGACTGTGGTTTCGTGCTTATTTTACAAGTGACCCAAAAGAGTAATTGAGTTTATATGGATATTATTTTGATGATTCATGGTGAATTGGATATTGAGGAGTATTTTAGACTCCATGAGGATCATCTATGCATATTTTGGAGGTGTGATCAATCTATCTTGAATATGAACAATGCTTAAGAAGTTGATTGTGTGTTCAGTAATGTTGTTCCTATGTATAAGGTCTCTATTTGAGTTGATTGAGCATATGTAGAGGTGAGCTAAGATGATTGTAATCATTTAAGGATGTATAAGGGGAAATAAGGAGTGGTATCATGTATTTTAAATTTGTCTTGTGTTTTTTTTGCTCACGAGTGTGTTAAGTGGGTGAATGGGTTCACATGAGACCTATAAGGGCCTTATTAAAAGGTGTAGTTCCTAAAGGGTAACCCATAGATGTAATGGTTGACCTATGAAGATTGTTTTGAGTCATATATTCATGTTAGAAATGCCTTAAGGGATAAGGCATTCCTAATGGATGACCATGGTGTTTATTATCAAGTATCTTATATAAATAGTAAAATCAAAGATGGTGATTTATAGATGTGGGAGTGAGAAACTTGGTGTGAGAGACTTGTATGTGTGAGAGTTGGATAGCAAAGGAAAGTTGAGGAGAGTGAGTATGCCCAGTTATTGGGTTGATGAGTATAGAAGACTAAGGACTATGTGTATGATCTGTAGGTCATTTTTTTGATGACAATATAGTGTTTTTGTAGTTTAAAGTTATGTGAAGAGATCTGAGTGTGCATATGAGGACTATTTGAGTGAAGAAGGAAAGATTTTATGACATGCCTATGTGAGAGGCTTGCTTGATATAGAGAGAGAGTTTATACAGAGGTTAGAAAATAGAGATCCATCATCATGTGTTGAAGACATCATTTTTAAGGTGGAAGTGTTCATTTCAAGGAGGGTCTAAAGGACTTGATCTTCTTTAGGGGCAGTTGCTCCTTGTGAAACAAGATTTAACTAAAGGCCCTTGGTCAGAAGGACTTGATCAAGGTTGTAGGTTATAAGGACTTGACTGAATAGGTGGTCAAAAGGACTTGATCATCTTAGGGGTAGGTGCTCCTTGTGGAACTGTTGTTTCACTAAAGGCCTTAGGTTAGAAGGACTTGATAAAGGTTCTTTATCAGAAGGACTTGATTAATATCTTATTTATGATCATCTTATAATATAGTAGTCCATGTGTTTGTAGGCTTGAGAGTGGGTTTTATTCCCCAAGAGGGTTTCTTATGTAGATCTTGTGTTATGTATGTGATCCTTGCATTATGTTCATTGTTTACTACTATGAATGATATATATGCTTCATGAATGATTATTTTGAATGCTTAAGTACTTGAAAGGGTTTGGAAAATGAATTTGATTGTTTGACACCACTGATTTACCCCCCCTCTCAGTGGATTATACCTCCTAAAATTGGTATTAGATCAGGTCTTTTGTGCAAAGTTTAACCACTTGAAGGTAATCAAAGGTACAATGGTTGATAAAGAGGTTATGGCTTGTGTTCGAGATAATCTAATTTGTGATTTATCAAAAGTTAATAATGTGAAGACACAAGTGAAAAATCTAAAGACAACAGTCAAGAATCTATAGGTCATGGTGAAGAAAGGTCTTAATCAAAGGATGGAATAATGTGAAAGTAAAGTCTTCAATTATTCAAATGTGCTCTTATCCAAGGATAAAAAGGATTTTAGCTCCACCAAAAAGATCAAGAATGGAAATCAATTGAGCGGTAATGGTCAAGAGAAAAGAGGGTCAAAAATGAACAATGTCTTTAATGGGTATTGATTCTCTTACAATCACTTTGGTCATAGATATAAGGATTGTGCTCTCTCTAGAAATTAAAAGGGATCTCATATGTTACAATTGTAACCAACATGGTCACATAGCTAAGAAATTTAATAGATCCTTTTGGAAAAATGATATACAAGTAATTGACACTATCAAATGTTTCAATAAGACCAAGTCTAAAGAAAAAAAGAAGTAAAATCCAAGAAAATCACAAAAGGAAGAGTCATTGTTTGTTCAAGAAACTTTGCATACTCAAGAAGATGAGAAAAAGAGATGGTTCATAGATAGTGGATGATAAAATCATATGACAAGAGACAAGAGCATGTTTATCTCTCTCAAAAAGACCAACCTAGGTGTAGTTAGATTTGGTGACAAAAAATTTGCTAACATAGTCGGTAAAGGTACTATGAGTTTGGACAATGGTCACACTAGGACTGAGAATGTCTTGTATGTAGAAGGTTTGAAACATAATATTTTAAGTGTGAGCCAAATGTGTAAGCAAGTAAATGTTGTAACTTTTCATGATGATGTATGTGAAATAAGAAAGGAAAAATCTGGTAGATTAATTGCAAGTATTCATAAAATATATAACAACATGTATGTGTTCCATGAATCCAAGAATGTAGAGTACTTCATTAGTCAATTGGAAAATATTTGGCTTTGGCATAGAAGGCTTGGACATATAAATTTTGATAATATGATAAAAATTAGTTCAAAGGGGTGGGTAAAAGCGTTTGCCTAAGATTTATAAGATTCCTCATTCTCTTTGCAAGGCATGTCTTCATAGGAAGTAGACCAAGATAATATACAAAACTAAGGAATTATCTACTACAGATCCATTGGAGTTGATCCACACTGATCTATGTGGACCTATGAGAACTCAAAGTATTCAAGGTAATAACTACTATATGCTTCTCATTCATGATTTTACTAGGATGACTTGGATATTCTTTCTTAAATAAAAATTAGAAGTTTTTACAAAATTCATGGCATTCAAAGCTCTTGTTGAACATGATAGAAGTTCAAAGATCAAGTGTGTGAGATCAGATAGAGAAGGTGAGTTTTAGTCTCATAAGTTTGATTAATTTTGTGAACATGGGATAAGAAGACAATATTCTACTGCTAGAACACCACAATAAAATGGTGTGGTTGAAAGGAAGAATAAGACTGTTCTTGAGATGGGTAAAGACCATGATTCAAGATGCAAAATTATTAGATGGCTATTGGGAAGAGGTAGCCAACACTTCTATGTATATCCTAAATATATATCAAATCAAAGTAAATGATAATAAGACTCCTTATGAGTTATGGAAGAATAGAGTGGCTAATGTCAAACATTTTAGAGTGTTTGGAAGTAAGTGATTCATAAAAGGGATGAAGATAATTTTGGCAAATTTGATTCAAGATCTAATGAGGGCATCTTCTTAGGTTATTATTCTATCAGTACTGCCTATAGGTGCTTCAACAAGAGACTTCACAAGATTGTTGAAAGTTAAAATGTAAGGGTAGATGAGATAGTAGATTCAAAAATCCAAAATTATAGGTAAGTGAATCAATTTAAAATATTGTTACAAAAAATGAGTTATCTGTTCAAATAGATGATGAAGATGAAGAAGGGGAAGAGAGATAAGATACTAAAACTCCATCTAGAAGAATTCAAAAAGATCATCCAATCTGTCAAATTATTGGAAATGTTGGTGCAAGGTTACAGACTAAAAGGATAATGTTGATCAATCAAAATCAATAAGACTCAGCTATGTTATCCATGATTGAACCCAAAACATTCATGGAAGCTAGCAAAGAAGAAAGTTGGAATGATACAATGGATGAAGAAATTGATCAAATAGAAAATAATGAAACATGGAACTTATTTCCTAAGCCAAAAGGTAGAAATGTGATAGGTACCAAGTGGGTTTTCAAAAATAAGATGAATGAGAAAGGATAAATCACAAGGAACATGGCTAGATTGGTGTGTAAAGGATATGATCAAGTTTAAGGATTATATTTTGATGAAACTTTCACTCCTATGGCAAGGATGGAAGAAATTAGACTCTTTTTGGCATATGCATGTTTTAAAAGTTTTAAGGTATATAAAATGGATGTAAAATTTGCATTCTTGAATGGAAAATTAGAAGAAGTCTACATTGATTTAATTGAAGGATACTTTATGTCAAGTAATAAAGATTTTGTGTGTAAATTGAAGAAGGCTCTGTATGGTCTCAAACAAGCTCCTAAAGCTTGGTATGATAGGCTAGACAAGTATCTTTTGAGTCAAGGTTTTAAAAGGGGAGTAGCTAATATTAATTTATACATTAAGATTTAAGGTAATCATCAATTGATAGTTGTATTTTTTGATGACATAGTTTTTAGATCTGGAAATGATAAAATGAATAGAGAATTTATAGATACTATGAAGATTGAGTTTGAAATATCAATATTAGGGGAACTATCTTTCTTCTTAGGATTATAGATTAATCAAATTGATATAGGGATATTCATTTCAAAAGATAAATACATTGAGGATTTGCTAAGGAAGTTTGACATGATGGATTGTAAGCCAATGGGTACTCCAATGATCACAAGTTACAAGTTAAGTAAACTGGATGACTCACCAAAAGCTGATCAAACTTTTTTATAGATCCATGATTGGAAGTATTTTATACTCTACTACATCTAGGCCTAACATCATGCAATTAGTAGGTGTTTTAGGAAGATTTCAAATTGATCCTAGAGAATCTCACTTGAAAGGAGTCAAAAGGATCTTGAGATATCTCAAAGGCACCATAGATTATGGTTTTATGGTATCCAAAGAGTAAATAATTCTCTCTGAAATCATATACTGATATTGATTGGGTAGAATATGTGTAGATGATAGGAGGAGTACTAGTGGTGGGGTATTCTTCATGGCAGAATGCTTAGTATCTTGGCTAAGCAAGAAGAAAGCCTCAGTGTCTCTATTAACTACAAAGCTGAGTATATAGTAGCTACCTCTTGTTGCATACAAGTCATGTGGATGAATTTTTTTTTGGAGGATTATCAAGTAAGATAAAATAGACCTTGCATTATTTATTATGATAATACCAGTGCAATTAGTATCTTAGAGAGTCCTATTATGCACTCAAAAACTAAACACATCCCTATTAGATATCTTTTCTTGAGAGAACAAGTGATTAATCAATGTGTCAAGTTAGATAATGTGCCTAAAAAAGAGTATCTTGTAGATATTATGACCAAGCCATTATCAAAAGCTAATTTTGAGTATCTAAGACAAAGCTTGGGTGTCATTTCTTTCTCTGTGAATCAATAAGGTCTTTTTTAAGGGGGAACAATAAGTTCATGAGCTTGCTCCAGATATTTGTGAAGGAAGTATATTTTAGAGGTTAATCTAGTTCTTTTGAATTGGTGTGCTTGAGGGGCATATGAGAGTGATACAGATATGAACTTTTAGGTCTTGAAACTATGTCTACACAAAGTTATGGGCTCTACAAGTTCTAAGTAGGGCTACCAAAAGGCTAGACAGGCCTAGTTTGAAGAAGAGTGATTTTTGTTTAGTTTATCTAAAAGAGAAAAGTATGCTTGTTTCAAGGTGAGTTATCAGGTTGGTTTAGTGCATGTTTCCTATTTGGTGAGTGGCATGAAGTTCTGTTGATGATCCTTATGGTAGCCTAAGAGAGAAGGCTAGTAGGCTTGTATGTTGGTTCTTCATGGTGTATGGAGATTTGAAGACGATCAAGTGGTGAAATTACTTAGATATATTAGGGGGAATCCCTCTTAGATGTTTCTTGGTGAGTTCTATTATATTTTAGTTCTTTTGTGTGTTCTTTCTTCATTGGTTATAGTGCTTGATTGAAGAGAGTGTTGGCATGGAACAAGAGAAAGTTGTCAAGGCCAGAAAAAGTAGGCTCAAGGTAAGGGAGAGTGTGTAATATATATATATATATATATATATATATATATATATATATATAAGATGGTTTAATCCTATTGGTATTATTTTTAGGTACTTAGGATCAGTTGGTACCCACTTTTTCATTGTGTCAAAGGGGGAGAAAGTTTCTATTTTTTAGAGAGCTGGAAGAGAGAGAAGAAGGTGAGATGTATATTGATATATATGATGGTTGTTGAGATAAATAAAAAAGGGGGATATGTTTGGAGAGTTTTTAGTGATGTCATAGAGGTGTCCTTGTAAGTGGATGATTTTTTTTTATAAGCTAAGTAACAATGACAAAGTGTGTAATGTGCTTGTCCTAGTGTGCTTGAAGTTGGCTTGGTTGATCTTTAGTTTTGGCATGATTAGAGATATTCAAAGATGAGTATGGTGATTTTAAAATGTGAAATAGGTTACTAATATGTTATATATGCTTAGAGATATTGTGTGAATAAGTGGAATTCATTTGATAGTCCATAGTTTTCATCTAGATAGTTTGGGTCTAGTGGCAAAAATTTTGAGCAGGAAATTTGATTATGTCACCATTGCCACATGGGTTTGTTAAGTATTTTTTATAGTTCTTATATGCAAAATTTTAGGTCATGTAATGTAGTGCATAAAAATATATGAGGATGCAAAGTTGGGTACTCAGATAGAATTCAATGTTTTCCCATACTTAACCAAATTTGCAAAGTGGCAAGAAGAGCCGAGTAAGCATTTTGATGTTGGCATATCTCACACATGTGGATTTTTAAATAAAAGGTGGTCATATGGGTTTGTTCAGTTTTGATCTTAGTTTATTTTCACTAAATTTTAGATCATGCAGTAAAGCCCATCAAAAGATATGCATGTTCAAATTTGGTATCCCAAACAAATTCTAAGCATAATTAGCTCTGTGATAGAAGATTTTGAGAAGGCATTTTAATGCCATTATATCTCACACACACGAAGGTTATAGGAGATTTTTGTTATATGGATAGATTATATTTTAAAATGTGATATGAGGTCCAAATTTGAGATCATGCATCTAAACACAGAATAAGTTATTGAGGTCCAAAGTAGGTCTTTTAGGCAGATGAGCAATGGTCCCCATACTTAGTCATATTTATATGATGTTAAAGATCTGGACCTATTTGAGATCCAAAGGGTTATGAGAGTTAATAAACTGAATATATATGATATGCATAGAGTCAAATAGGTTAATATGATGACTTTTTATCAGAGTTAAAGATCAAGGTCAAATGAAGATATAATGGTGCATGAGTAATCATATAAGATTGATCTACCGATGCATATTAATAGAGATGGTAAGAAGTGTTAAAGGTTTACTGACTGAGCAAAGGTATAGTATAAGGATATAATGAATTATGGGTAATCATATAAATTAATTAAATGATGCACGATGCTTGATAAGGACCTGACTGATCTACGAAGATCGATGGAGCACGTGAAGTCAACATGACAAGGGTGCATGAGATGAGGTCAAAGTGATAGATGTTTAACATTTAAGCCTTGGTGCCTAATTTTTAAAGATCAAACAAGATCAATGGTGTGTGTTTTAATCTAATCTAAGAGGAAATGATATGTGAGTATTATGTTTGAGGTTTATCTGACTGTTGCCATTTGAATATTTGAATTTTACAAAGGGAAAAATAGTATGTGTTTTTTGGACCATATCTTTTGATCTAGATAGAATTTGACATGAAATAAAAAGTGAATATGTAGAAGACTCTAAGGTAGTTCTCTAAATATGGATTTGAAGATCTAGAAGTGTGTGATGACAAATATATTGAGTTCCAAAGTTGACTATGGTTTTGTGCTTATTCTAGAAGTGACCTGAGAAGAGTAATTGAGTTTATATGGATGTTGTTTCGATGATTCATAGTGAATTGGATATTTGGAAATATTTTAGACTCCACGAGGATCATATTTGAGTATTTTGGAGGTGTGATCAATCTATATTGAGTATGAAAAATGCTTAAGAAGTTGATTATGTGTTCAGTAATGGTGTTCATGTGTATAAGGTCTCTGTTTGAGTTGATTGAGCATACATAGAGGTGAATTAAGATGACTGTGATCATTTTAGTATATCTAAGGGGACATAATAAGTGGACCCATGTATTTGAATTTTTTATTGTGTTTGTTTTTTTCTTGAGGGTGTGGTAAATGGTTGAATGGGTTCACATGATACCTATAAGGGATACAAGGGCCTTATTAAAAGGTGTAGTTCCTTAAGGGTGACCCATAAATACTACGATTGACCTATGAAGATTTTTTTGAGCCACGTCTTCATGTGAGATATGCCTTAAGGGATAAGTCATGCCTAATGACCAATCAAGGTGTTGATTATCAAGTATCCTCTATAAATAGTGAAATCAAAATATTTATTTCTAGATGTAGGAGTGAGAGACTTGGTGTGAGAGACATGTATGTGTGAGAGTTGGAGATCCAAGGAAAGTTGAGGAGAGTGAGTATCCCTAGCTATTGGATTGATGAGTAGAGAAGACTAAAGACTATGTGTATGATCTGTAGGTCATGTTTTTGATGAAAGTATAGTTTTTTTTTAGTTTGAAGTTATGCGAAGAGATCTGAGTGTCCATATGAGGACTATTTGAGTGAAGAAGGAAAGATTTTGTCACATGACTATGTGAGAGGCCTGATTGAGATAGAGAGATAATTTGTGCAAAGGTTAGAAAATAAATATCCATCATCAGGTGTTGAAGACATCAGTTCTAAAGTGGAAGTGTTCATTTCAAGGAGGGTCTAAAAGACTTGATCTTCCTTAGGGGTAGTTGCTCCTTTTGAAACATGATTTCACTAAAGACCTTTGGTTAGAAGGACTTGACCAAATAGGTGGTCAAAAGGACTTGATCATCTTAGGGGTAGGTGCTCCTTGTAGAACTATTGTTTCACTAAAGGCCTTAGGTCAGAAGGACTTGACAAAGGCCCTTGATCAGAAGGACTTGATCAGTCTCTTTTTTGTGATCATCTTATAAGACAATAGTCCATGTGTTTGCAAGCTTGAGAGTGGTTTTTATTCCCCAAGAGGGTTTCTCACATAGATCTTATGTTGTATATGTGATCCTTGCATTATGTTCATTATTCACTGCTATGAATGATCTGTATGCTTCTTGAATGATTATTTTGAATGCTTAAGTATTTTCAAAGGTTTGGGATATAAGTGATTGGGAATTTTGGGCTAGATGAGAACTATTATAACATCCTATAAAATAAATTTAATAATAAGTGACACTTTAAATAATGATACTTTTAGTGTGATTATAAGCTCATTAATCTAAATCGACTAAGAAATTAATCCTCGATAAAAAATACTTATAGTCAAATAGAGATTATTTGACTTTGTATGTATGAAGAATATTATATAAATGCAACTAAAATATTAAATTTTCAACAGACACACCAATAAAGAAAATAAACAAAACATAAAGGACAAATGAAAAACAAGAAAGCTGAAAAAATAAAAATCGAAGATATGAATCATAGAAAGGTTTTAAATGATGGCCATTAACTGTATGTCACAACCAATTTCCATCTCGGTCTTTTAAGAATAACATTACATCCAAAAAACACAAATATTTTGTATGGTTCTAGCCATAAAGAATCAAATTTATGATATTTTCCAGGTTCTTCATGAGCTTTATCCCAACATAAGTCTAAGTCACCAACCTTGAATACTTTCTTAAAAGTATTTTTTATCAAAGAACTTTTTTTTTCTTTTGATTTCTAAAGTTTTTATATAGGAGTCGCTTTGACTTCATCCAATTCTAAGAGATCATCTAATCTTTATTGCATGGTATCAATATTTTTAGAAGCTTGTTAGAGAACAATTTTTGCCAAAGTAATTTATAATTTAATGGGCGTAGTTTCTTCAAAACCAAAAGCAAACATACAAGGAGAATAGTATGTTGCAACTTCAAGTGTAGTAAGATCAATCCATAATGCTTTAAATATTTTAATATGTCAATTTATTTTATTTTCACATATATTTTTTTGTCATGATCTGACCTTGTGGCCTACCAAAGATAATTGATTATAAATTGTTTAACAATTTTTGATAGCATTAGACTGATGACTGTTGGTGTTGGTCCTATTTTAGATGGTTATGATGCAAGATATTTTGGGTAGCTATTGTGATTAAGCTATATCATGATTGATTCTCACACTTGATTCATTTTAATCCTGATATATATATATATATATATATATATATATATATATATATATATATATATATATATATATATATATATATATATATATATATATATATACTACTTGCATTAGATTCATTTTATCCTAATATATATGTTACTTTAGTTTAGTTACATCAATATGTTATGACCCCACCTTTTGATTCTAAATGACCATTTAAATATTATTACCACATGTATAGTTGAATTATACATTACTTTTATCTGGTTGGTAAAGTGTTGATGGATTTGGTTATGGTGACATTTTGACTACAAGTTGATGGACATGTTATGTTTTAATTTATTGCACTAGATGATATATGAGCTAGTTGATGTAATTAATGTTTTATTATAATTCTATATCATATTATTTATTCATCATTTAGGTGTTGCTAATATTATATTTGGTGGTTGTAGGTACCTGATATGAGCTAGGATGGATGATAATAATGGTACATGGGGAGATGAAGCTATTCTTGATCAATCAAATGAGTTTTAACAGGTATATGTATGCTTTAGTTTTGGTCTCACATGATTGGACAGTCATGTTATTTTCCATTTGTGTATTCATGTCTTGTCTTTTCATACCTTAGTCATATTGTTGATTATATTTTTGCATATTAATGGTTATGTTGGTCAGTTCTATTTTACATGTTAAACCTTCCTGCTTCTAACTCCCTTCTCTCCCATCTGCAAACTCACCACCATGGCCTTGCTTGAGCCAACCATTACATTGTGACTTGGACATTATGGGTGGACTCACCTGAACCCTCCCCATGACCCCCGTTTGGAATTTTATGTTGGTTACTTGATTTATTTATGTGGTGAACCTTATTCTATTTGAATTTCATATTTTATTATTACTTTGATGAATATTTTTGGAATCATGGAATTAATGATCATTACATCAATGCCTTATTGGTAGAATGGTAAAATGGATCATGCTACTTAATGAGTTTGACATTGAATATGTCAATCAAAAGGCTATAAAAGGACAAGTCATAGAAGATCAGTTGGTTGAAGAGCCACTTGAAGTGACTGATCCCCTTGTCATGAACTTCCTAGATAAATATATAATGAGTACTGCATAATAAAGTAGATGGAAATTATATTTTGATGGATCATTCACCATGCATGGATCAAGGGTAGGCATCCTCCTGGTCACCCCACAAGGTGATATTATTCTAAAGGATTTTTGCCTTGCCTTTCCATGCACCAACAACATTTCATAATATGAAGCCTTGATAGCCAATCTTCATCTATCCATTCAGTGGAATATCTAGCACTTACAAGTATTTGGTGACTCAGTTAATAATTAAATAGGTTAATGAAAATTTCCAGAGCAAGGATGAAAATTTTCTCCCTTATAAGTAGTTGGTGGATTAGTTAAAATCAAAATTTCAATTGATAACATTTGAGCAAGTACCATGAGGAAGCAACAAAGCAGTTGATTCAATGGCTACCATTGGCAGTTGACTCAATTGATAAAATTTGGTGCCTTGGGAGGTGGTCGATGGATTGGAGGGAGAATTTGATCTCCTCCACATTGAATGCCGAGTTGAATGGGGGTATGGGGGAGATGGATGGAAAGGAAAAGGTAGATGATGGTGGTTTAGAGGATGCAAGTGGGAATAAGAGAGGGGGAGAAAGAATAAAAATATAGACAGGGGTTTTTGTTTGGTTTTGTTTTTTTTGGTTGATGGCCTTTTTAAATTGTGTAGAAGAGAAAGGTTTATGTATTGGTGTGTGCTCAGACTATGAGGAAAAAAAGGATACAAAGGGTTTTCTTGGACTCTCCATTCCTGTTGGTTGTGTAAACCCATAAAAGGATTGGTTCATCTTACTTTGGATTGTTATTTTCCACCTGGGATTTATGGGTAAATTAATGAATGAACTTTTATTGCTAAGTTTTCTTTATAAATTATGTTATGAAGATATGGGTTGTGGCTATAAAGATTTGAAGGGTGTTACAGGCCCAACCTGAAGTCATGAGACTTTAGGTTGAGCCTCTAGTGCTTGACACTACCATTTTTATCTCTCTAAGTTATTTTCTCTGTCGTTTGACCTCTATGTCTATGTGTAATGTGAAAGTTGCTATCATCTAAGTAGGGGGTTATATATATATATATATATATATATATATATATATATATATATATATATATATATATATATATATATATATATATATATATATATATATATATATATATATATATATATATATATATATATAATATATATAGGTGTAATGGGGGGAGGGTCTGATTATCTTCTTCCTTCTAACAACATGCCATTAACTTACTATACATACTTTGAATGTTATATGTTGTGTTTTAGCTTTGTAAACCTACGTATGCATGTTCTGGGTCACTGTACCCTGTTATTATTGTTGAAATGATATGTGGGTTTGGTTTATAATGAGGGTTTGTAAAATGACTTAGCTATTTTATTGTTTGAAATAAAGAGTTTTCTATTTCATATAAGGATTTTATTGAATCGATTTAATGTTGTGTTTTAATGATTGAAATTGATTTTTATTTGATAAGTATTATATGGTTATATATATTCTCGTTGGATGTTTTTCCATGTGTTTTAAAAATTTGACTTGGTTTGTATGAGGTTATGGGGCGAAGCCCTAGAAAAAGTTTGTTGAAAACCTACAATAGAATGTTGATTAATACTTAAATCATTTAATAAGGATTAGTTATTTTTGTTAAATCATTAAACCCTCGGTATTAGATTTGGGGATCATTATGAGGTTGTGGGACTTCATAATGATCCCACAAAATCATCATATTGATTTTCCTTGTCTTTCATATCAATATCCAGTCTTTGAATTATTGATTGAAATCATTATTTGTTATTTCAAAAAATAATGGTATGGATGGAAGTCAAGGTTGATATTCATTGACTTGATATGCATTAACTTGATATGCATTTTCTTTTTATGTGTTGACTGGTATGAATTATCAAGTTTATTATTGACTATTGCATTATGATGTTCATACTTTGATTTGTGTTATGTTATCGGCTATTATCATATAAAATATTGTTGATCTTTATTGTATTTGAAATGTTAATCAGTTGATTTGACTTAAATAGATGAGTTATATCTATGGGCTTACTTGCATAGAATACAGATTGGTAGCCGAGATTTCCAAAAGCTAAGCATATGCTTGGAGGATTTCCAAGCATGGTAATAATGATCGTTATGGATTTGGACTTAGTTCATAAATCTAATTCTATGACTTTTGAACCCACGTATATTAGATTATCCCCACTTCCAACTCGTAGTGATGTCATTCACTGGTTATTTATGTCTTATCCTTAGATGATGTACTTATTGGTCACTTTCATATTTTATATTCCTATTGTTGTGTCAAGTCATCTAATAGCTTAAGAACCTTGACTTGATTTGAATCGCTTCTTAACCATAGTTTATGAGCCCACTATCCAACTGATAGATGGGGTAGTAAGGGCCACCAATGATTGGGCTCACAAGACTAGTTGAGAGGGCTTGTTTGTCATGATCATATGTTTCTCACACCCTTGGATGATCTCATGGATAAGCATGATGAATTTGGTAACATTTTTCCATAAGATTATTAATATGTTTATTTAACATTTATTGTATTAATGTTTCAATGTTGTTTATATAGTGAGAATATTTGTAAAATAATTATATTATTAATATTAATTCAGTTTTATAGTGTAGTCATTATATGCTAATATTTGTTTTTAATAATGGATTATGTTGTAAGTGGAGCAAAAGGGTTATGATATGTTTGACATATGGTAAGAAGCTAAACTTCCATTTATATCTTATGAATTTAATCATTTGTTATGATCTCCTAGTTTCTACCTTAGAGATTTAGTTGATAATGATTATTATATTATACATCTAGTACATTACATTACTAACCTTTATTATGTTAGTGAAATCTATAACTGATCCTATTTATTATTAGAGTATTATTTAGTCTCTTATGTAGGTTTATACATTGTAATTGTAGCCTCTTGGAATGAGCATTATATTGTTGGTAGAATTAAGACTTACCTATGCATATATCTTACTTGTGATATGATTCTTTAATGTGAATAAGTATGATGGTCTAAATTGTTAAAGGTGCAATAAGCTTATTTTGGAAAATGATAGTCATTGAAGGATGCATCTAACTTACTCTCTTTTACATAAACTTATGCATTTCTCTTTACATGTTACTTATTCATTGAGGTGGCTTGGGTTTATATGGAAACCTTCTTTTTAGTTTTGATTTCAGCATGGTTATGAAATAATAGCAACAAGGTAAAACTAACTTATTATTGCTCTACTATGAGAGAATAATTGTAAAGAAGCATAATGTATGGAACCTTTATTGCATCCATTAGTCCTTATTCAGTTTCTCACAACTTGTACAACTGCGTATGAGGTGTGTATCTTTATTGGTAAATAATATATTGTTGTTAGATTACATTTTCCTAGTTTTCATTATTTATTACCTTGTGGGAATTAAATAGAATTATGAATTATATCTAAATTAAGGGCTGCCTAACACTTATTATAAGTTATGTTAACTTCTAGAATGAGTTACCCAACCTGTAGAGTGATGGGTAGATTCTTGAAATATTATTATAATGAAAGATAACAATTTATAATTGTCTAAAGTTATCTAAAATTGTTAGTGCATTGGCCTTTTGTTGGTAATAGTTTATATGAATAAGATATGGTTGAATATGTGTATTGAATTCATTTATATTGGATAAAAATGAGTATATATTGTTGTGTTATGTTGCCTGAAGGCATGCTCAACCATCTTATATTACTATAGATGCTTGTACAGAATTGTATTGGATTTCACTTATTTAGTGAATGGCTAGAAATTCTTATCTTAGTATGATACTTGCGATTAGCATGAATGTTATATACTTAGCTTATGAGAGAAGTCTATGATGGTCATGTTCTTACCATAATTGCTTGTGTTTTAATTCATATCACTCACATAAGTATGTTCATTCTTATGATTGATGTTACCTCAAAGTTGGTTTATCATTGGAATGGAATTCCTATTTTAGGAAATGGCAAGAAACTAGTTGCTTTAAGGTTCTTGATAAATTTAATGAACATGTGCATGGCTGAAAATTAACTCAATGATATACTACTAAATGCATTTGCTAGCCCATGGCTAAAAATTACATGGGAATAAATGAGTTGATATGGGTTGAGTATTACTCTACCTTAAATATAATGGATTTGTTGAATGATTAATGATAGGAAAATATATGCTTGGCTAAAATACACTTTCCATTTATATTAACTCCTCCTTGTCAATTATATATGCATTGACTAATGTAAATATGATCTCTTTGCATAAATACAACTACAGGATGCCCACTATATTATATCTAATAAATATGGAGTTAATCGTAAGTCATATCATTGCTCATTATTCAGATAGTGGTATTCATCTTTAATAAATTGAACAATATAGAATTATATAGGTAGGGAACTATCATAGTCTCTATGGCCTTAAAGAGTAAGTCTAATTAGTTCTATTTCAATTAATAATGGGTGATGAGAAATTTTTTAAATAAACTAGGTAATGGTGCAATGACCTTGAGCCAAGAGGAATTTCATGACCTCGGCTGGTAGCACCAGATCAATTGGTTATAATACTTTAGCTTTCGCTATTTTCCATGATTGTAGTCTCTTTTCGGTAGTAATAAATTTTATTGTGTGCTTATGGAATCTTGTATAAATATACATGTGTTTTAATCAACTTATAGTTTTATACTTATATGATTAGCATCTTGAATAATACATGATCATCATAATAACATCATCCCTTGTTTCATTCCTGTTGACCAAGTTTGACTTTTTAGTCAAACTAGGGCACCTTTAGGCAAAAACTTGAGTTTTTGGGTCTATAAGAGGTTAAAATGGATGTTATAAGGTGATTAAAAGGTTAATTAATGTCATTTCATGTTATATTACCTTTGGTTATTATCCCCTAGGTTTATTTATCATTTTTGGGTCATATAGAAGTCATTTTAAGTGCATTTAATGCTTTATATAGGTTTCTTGGGAATTTTACAAGTTTCAAGGAGTTGTATCATGTGCCATGTGTACTAGGAGGTATTTATCAACTGTCATTAACTGAAAATTGTAGTTGTTTAGGTAAAAGGCAATTTTCTTGGCCAAGGAGAGAGAAATAGGCACTTATATGATAGTCTTGGGAAACATGCCACTTGGAAAACAAGGTGGTGTGACTCTTAACCTTACCATAAGTCTTATCCATGTTTGGTTTTCATATATTTCATAAAAAAATGTCATCTGAAACTCATTTCTCTTCTTTCTCCATTGGCAAGCCAAGGAAGGTCAACTTCAAGCACTTGGTACGAAAGGTCCAAGAAGAATTGGGAGGAGTGATTCTACTGGTGGATTTTAATCTAAATAAAATTATTTTCATAATATTATTTTGTGTTTTAGTTACTCCTCCTTTATGAACCATTAGTTTGACTCCAGGAAACTTTTTGAGAAATTGCATTGAAGAGGGGGTCCCTTTTTGAATTTGTTTAAACCTTTCTTGTTTTGGATTGATGGGATTATGTGTTTTAGGTGTCTAAACATGATTTTAAAGATTTTTACATGATTTTTATTGTTTTGGAGAGTTAAATTGTTTGAGAAATCCTGTTCTAGGCTTGTTCATGCTTGCAAACTACCTATTTTGCACTTACAACCATCTCAGACTCACTAAAGGATATTTTCTATGGTGAATGGATGCATGGAATGTTTTTTAAAGTGTTTAATCCATGAAAATGTCTTTGAGAGTGTTATAACAAGTTTTCAACTCATGAAATGCCCAAACAAGGTTTGATTGATTATGCTTCTCTTCACTGTCAGCCTTCACAGTGGTATGCATAGCTACAGGTGGCTGGGTAGAATGTTTGAATACCAATCTAGTAAAATATGATTTTATCATCCCTCTTTATGAGGATAAACACTTGACTAGGGTTTATGAACTATCTCTTAATGCCAATCAAACAGTGAGAGCATTGAATAATTAATGGAAACTAAAGACTGTACTCAGGCCCCTTTGCCCCAAAATGAACAAATAGAGGTCTTGATGCTTTTTTGAAATAACATATATTATCTTGAAGGATCCCTCAAGAGAAAAAATTGGAGGATCTCAAATTTATTATCATGAAGAGTACTTGAGACAAAGATTAGGATCAAAGGTCAAAAGGAGACTATACTTTGAGAGGTTTAAAAGTACCCATAAAAACACTACCTACAGGTAGTGTTATCTACAAGGTTTAACAAAAAGTGTCCTATTACCCCAATATACTACAACTATATTGTGTCTTCACATAAGGAAGTTATAAGTGTTTTCAAAAAAATTCATGGATTGATAAGCTGCATAAGGGAGTGATAGGCATATTGAAGGTCTGAAGACTTAACCCTTGTCCATACAGTACAGTCAATACCTAAAGCCAACCTCTTTTCTTTGAAAATTCCAAAAGAAGTTATGGAATTCGGGTTAGTCATGAAGATAAAAATGTAAAAGGGTGAATGTATTGTAAATAAGACACAAGGACCTTTGAATATACCTATTGGGTTAAGTTAGAATAAGATTTGGTTACCCACAAGTTTGAGAGGGTAGTCACCTACAACCAAGACCACCTACAGGCCACAGGTTAAGAACAAGGAGCTTGAGGTCACTTGCATGAGTTAATAGGTATTTAAAGGTGATATAAACATAAAATATGGTTATCCAAACTCATATACAAGGCAGGATATTTGTTTCTCTTATCATCAACTCCTCAACCAAGCTCCACACTTACCTATAGGTAGGGTTTAAAGTGACTGTCTCAATTGATAGTGAGAATATGCTTGACGGTTAAGGATGTCAAGATGAATTAACATAATATTTAATATATAAAAATATGTTATTATGAACTCAATGTTACTATCCATTATGGTAAGTAGGATCCAAACATGGAAACTAATCACCTACATGCCTCAAAAGGCCACCTACAGTCAAATAGGCTATCAACAGTGGATAGTGGCCTAAAGGAGAAAGGTTCATGGTGAGTAAGCCTTTTAAATGGAAGTTAAAATATTAATAAATTACATCAGGGATATTAATAATTTTATGATCATGTTTCAAGGATAAATCATGAGCTAAAGCAATCTACAGTCTGGGCTTAAGGGGTTGTCTTAGTCTGAAATGAGCAAAGTCCTGGTTTTGAGAATGAGAGAATAATTGGTACAAGAGTTGAGCCTAACTTATAAAAATGGTTTATGATAACCTTTATTATCTTGAGAATATCCAAAAAATGTTTTTATTGTGTTTTAAAATTCTAAACTGAGCCAATAGAATCTACAACCAAGCTAAAGCAGGGTCCCTCTTTTCGAGGCAATTACAGGCCTATTTCATGATTCCAAAGCAAAAAGGGTGTCTTAAGGATATATAAGGATTTTAAATGATTTAAATACATTATATTAATCCTATAAAACCAATAAATATCATAAAAAATATCAAATAATCCATTTCTTCTCCTAATACAATCCATATCATGCCTACTCTCAAACTATGTTTTCCCAAAAGTCTACCTTGCAAACTTGGAGAGTTGGAGGACCAAATGGAGGATTTAGGAGATAAAATTTTGTATATAGTACATTATGAACTATATAAAATTATAAAATAATAATATTTTATTATAAAATAGGAAAAACACTCACTATTTTATCTCAGATAAGGGGTTATTTTAGCGTGCACGAAGGTGCCAATTTTGGGAAAAATGATGAAATGTTGAACTAGAAGGATATAAAGGAAAAAATTATGATTTAATAAGCTATAGGGGACCTAATTTAACTTATAAAACTTTAATTTATGGTTTTTAAACATACATGTTGTTCCAACTAAGGAGGTTTGTAGTCAGGGGTGAAGGGAATCTTTAGGCCTCAAAGCCAAATTTGGGGTCATTCTAATTTTTGGCCTTTTCCATACCTAAAAATTGGTTGGAAAATATTTTTAGATATATAAAATATGTTTTGGATCCATAAAAGTTCAAATAAAACGATTGGAGTGTCAAATTGAGTCTCGAATGGTAAGCATGCCTATTGGCAATGTCTAGGCCTAAGGCCAAACAAGGGTAAGTTTTCATTTTCAGATCTTGAGGAGATAATAAAATGATGGGAACATGTTTTGGGGGTTCATATAAAGGTTTTTGAGCCATTTTTTTTCAAATAAATTCATCATAAGGTCAATTCTTGGCTTAGAAGCTCCCAAACCCTCACGAAAGGCCTAAAATGGCTCAAATGGGCAACTTCAAACGCTTGAAAAATCCATCATCTCTTGCATGAGACCTATAGATGTTAAAGGAATTCCAAGGTGCCATATTTATGAACAAATACTAAGAAGGCTTGTCACTCTAAAACCCTCCAAAACCCTATTTGAGACATAGTTGTGGAAACCACATTGAAAGTGCCTCCGAATGGATGAATTTGACCATAAGTGTAAAAGGGAAGTTGTTTCCAACCTCATCAGGATTACATCCATGGAATTGTATTGTACAGAATTGTACAAATAGGGGAAAAAATAATATTTTTCTCACTGTATTATGTGTTGTGTAGGCTACAAGATGAATTAAGAGATAAAAAAAAGTTTGGGTAGAATAGATACTCTTAATATAAATAAAAATATTAATTTTATGTCATAAATAAAATTATAAGTTCTTTAAATAGGTCCTTACTTTTAGCCAATCAAAACTAGACGAATGCATAAACTAAGGAGAAGAGAGAAATTCTTCAAGTGAAGTGATTTTAATGTAACCTTAATGATTCCAAGGCCATGGAGGGACTTCAAACTTGCCATTCACTCACTCCCATGTATTTTCATGGATAAATGATGAAAATTTGGAATCCGAGTGTGAAGGGTGCATGGAAGGGCAATTTTCAAGATAACAGATGATGATGGCTCTCTACTAGTTATTTTTAAAAGACCAGACATGCATCCAATGCATGTAGAGGCATGTATGAGAGCCTATATTTAAATCCCAATCATTAGACATATCCTAGATCAGTTACAAGATGTTCAAATAGGCCTAATCATGAAGACATTTTTTTTGTGCAAAGAGAGGAGTTTTGTGCCATTTTGCCTAACTTTGATGACGTGGATTGAGACTTGTTTCTCCTAACCTTGAATGGTTCAACCCATATCCTCTTTCCATGCATAGATAACTGAAATTATCAGCTTGACACATGTCCAAGTGACCCTTGGACTTATTTATTTATCTCTTCCTCAAACTCTATAAGAGTTAGCCATTTTGGCATTGTATGTATGCTCCACCTGAGTATGGTGAAGCCTTACTCAATTGTACACCTTCAGATCAATAAAATGACTAAGATTTTACCTCTCTTTGTGCTCTACTTAAATGTTGAATTTACTTAGTGAATACTATGGATTCCTTAGCATTGCACTTCATTCTCTCACCTATTTGTAGCATCTTCTTATAGGGCATGTGAAGTGTTCAAGAGATGTTCATGGTTGAAGTGACTATTATTTTCATTATACTCATTCAAGACCTCTTATATATTCTTCCTAACCTTGAATATCATTTAGGACCTCATAATGTAGTATTGATGTGAGAAGACATAGATTTGGGCAAGAGTATGTTTTAGTTGGTGCCTTGGTCTCAAGTGTGGAGTGAAAGTGGTTGGAAGTCATCAAACATCTGGTGTATCACCTCCATATTTTAGGTTTGCTTTATGTTATTCTCACAACACCCCAATTTTATAGTAGTAAAATCATGAGCTTAAATGGTGCATTAAGGGGAGCTAGCCCCTAATCTAGAGGTTCAACTCACAAGTTTTCTCACCCACAACAAGTGAGATGTCTCAATTTGCCACTTGGATTAGAGGCCTAGAAAACCTCTTCTCATAGGGTGCATCCAATTGAAAATAGATTTTGGCACACCCATTGGGACAATTTGTCCAAGAAGTTGAAGAATTCTTAGTGTGTTCTTTAACCAATCAACCTTTGGAGGTATTTCAATCAACACCAATGGTGACTTCAATTGAATCAACTAGTCAAGCAGCCCTAGTGCATCAATAAATCACATTTGGTATGTATAATCCCATTTTTGAGTAGTATGTACCTTATGTACCTTCATATGGCTTTGATAAAACTCATGTTATTTATGGAATCACCTCAAAAAACTCTCCTAATTGTCCTTATAATCAATCCAAGAGTGCTAGGGAGATAATGTTGGAGTTTGAGAAGAAAATTTTGGAGATAGATAGGTTGAACGAGCAAAAAAGATATCAACAAGAGATAATGTACAAATAAAAGTGTTTTTTTAGGCAAGGTCAAACCATGCAATCCATGAAGGAGAAACTAGTAAGATGGGGGAGTCAACCCACTCAAGGCAATCAACCTTGTATGCCTTTTTCCATCCCAAGACAACCTTCTCCCATACAAAATAAGCCTTCCTCTTGTACACCAAATCCTTTCTACCAAATAGCACTTTCTCACCAAAATAAAGTGAGCCAACCTCTTAGTCCATCTAATGCATCTTCTCCTATACCAAAAATAACTACTCTTATTGTTAATCCTTTGCACTTAGCAATCCAACACCAAATGATATTAGAACAACCTTCTATGGAGACTAACTATTTTAATTCCCTAGATTTTGAGCCATCCTTTGAATAAATTCATCCTATTTCCTTTGAAAACCAACATAATCATCCTCAAGTAACTCCTCCTATGCATAAACAAACTCTTCCTAATCTCCCTCAACCTCCTCAAGTACTCCAATCTAATGTCAAGATTCCAAGTTGGGAAAATGTCTATCATGAACCAGCTCAAGAGATTGAGAAATATTAAATTTCTACCTATCCTAAATAAGAGAGTTCCAATCCTAAGGTCATGAGTTGGAGTGAAATAGTGGAATCATGGGGTAAGAAAGAAGGGAAGAATATTGTTCAAGAGTATGAAGTGGAAAATGAAGCTAGTCCTTCTCAAATCTCTCCCACCTTTCCTCAAGAAGCTTCTTGTACATCATGATATCCATCATGTACTTCCCATACCCATTCTAATTCCTATGAGCTTCAAGAAATACTCTTCCAAGATAATCTAGCTAAATAAATTGAGGAATTAGAGGCAAAGATGAAGTTGCTTAGTTAAGAGGAGATGGAAGGTTTAGACCTAAAATAAGATCGTATGCCTAAACACATCCCATCTACCTTTCATAAAGAGAGTCCTCAATATAATTTTGATGTTGATGAAGTGTTGGACAAGTGGAAGGAAGAGAATCAAGTGATTTTGGCCCAATTTTTTCCTCCTCTTTCTCATTAACTTTCAAAAAAACCTCTTACATGTCACTCCCAATTTGATTTTGAGAGTCCTTCTATTGAACCTCTTGGCTTGGGTGATGAAGAATATTTTCCTTGTGTTGAGGACCCTATATTAAGAAAGTTAAGTGAAGAGGAATGTGCTCAATTCATGACTGATCAAGGAGACTGCATGAGTGTGGAAGAGGAGGAAATCACCATAGATACCCCTCTTGGTGAACAAAAAGACAATTCACAAACTTTTGAAGAAGGGTGTTTTATTTTTTCTAAAGAAGAATAAATGATCATTAGCTCCTTTCTCACCTTGAAAAACACCATAGATGAACATGAAAAAGTTCATAATCAGTCTTTGGATGACTTTTTTGAAGTCATTGGAGCAAGCTATACTCCTCTCGAAGGAGACCATGAGCTGATCAAGAATGAAGAAGGTGATATGGGGACTCAAGTATGCAAAGGAGAAACAAACCTTCATGTTTATTATTTTAGGGGGTTTGTGAATCTAGGAATGACTTTTTTCATATCATAAATAGGGCATATCATCTTCTACAAGGATATCATCAGCTCTTGAAGGATGGAGAAGGATCATATTGGCCTAAAGTTTCTAGTGAACATGAAATCAATCCTTTTGAAATTATGAGGATAAAGAGAATGGGATTTGATCATGAGAAATTAAAGGGTAAGGAATATAAAACAAGTGATAATGTATAAGAGGAGTTCATTTTCTTGGTCAGATTATTTGGATTTGCTTGGTTCCTAATGAGCATCATGCCAATGAAGTTGGCAGACTTTGTGAGAAGCATGGAGGTAGCAATGATAAGAGACACAAGGCTTGTTGACTCATCTAATCCTTCAAGCCATGAAGTAAGAATAATATTAATCTTCCATTTTGATCCAATGGGAGGTATGTTTATAGTTATTTATATATATTAGTTGTCTTTTGTCTCTCCTAAGTGCCTTGAGCATATGTGTGTCTTGTGTGTGTTTGTCTTCTTTGTTATGTGTGTCCTTTTATTTTGTGTGTTGAGGTAGTCACTAGTTATCTTGGTCATATTCAAGTCTCATTATTTGTTTCATTCCATATATGACTCCTAAACCCAATGGAATAATAAGGCTATTGGTCTAGTTAGTATAGCAGACATACTACCCCCATGAGTCACCAAATTGTTGACCAAGTTTGACTTTCTAGTCAAACTAGGGCACCTATAGGAAAAAAATTGAGTTTTTGGGTCTATAGGAGGTTAAAATATATGTTATAAGGTGTTTAAAAGGTTAATTAATGTCATTTCATGTTATACTACCTTTGGCTATTAGCCCCCTAGGTTATTTATCATTCTTGGGTCATTTAGAGATTATTTTAAGTGCATTTAATACTTTATATAGGTTTTTTGGGAATTGTAAAAGTTTCAAGGAGTTATATCAGGTGAAATGTGTCATAGAATGTCTTTATCAACTATAATTAACTTAAAATTTTAGGTTTTTCAAAAAGGCAATTTTCTTGGCCAAGGAGAGAGAAATGGGCACTTGTATGATAGCCTTGGGAAGTGTGCCACTTGGAAAATGTGGTGGTGTGACTCTTCACCTTCCAAAAGTTCATATACACATTTTTTTCATATATTTCATAAAAAATAGTATATACAACTTATTTCTCTTCTTTTTATATTGGCAAGCCAAGGAAGGTCAACTTCAAACACTTAGTACGGAAGGTACAGGCAAAATTGGGAGGAGTTATTAAATAGGTTGATTTTAATCTGAATAAAATTCATTTTAATAATATTATTTTGTGTTTTTATTCCTCCTCCTTTATGAACCATTAGTTTGACTCCAGGCAACTTTTTGAGAAATTGCATTGAAGAGGGGGTCCCTTTTTTAATCTGTTTCAACTTTTCTTGTTTTGGATTGATGGGATTATGTGTTTCAAGTTTCTACAAATGAATTTTAAAATGTTGCCATGCTTATTATTTTTTTGGAGAATTAAATTTTTTGAGAAACCCTCTTCTAGGTTTGTACATGCTTGCAAACTACCTATTTTGCACTTACAACCATCTCAGATGCACTGAAGGAGATTATATATGGTGAATGGATGCATGGAATGTTTTTTAATGTTTTTTAATCCATTAAAATTTATTTTAGAGTTTTATAACAAGTTTTTAACTCATGATATTCCCAAACAAGGTTTGATTGATTGTGTTTCCCTTCACTGTCAACCTTCATAGTGGTATGCATAGCTACAGATGGCTCAGTAGAATGTTTGAATACCAATCTAGTAAAATATGATTTTTTCACTCCTCTTTATGAGGATAAATACTTTAATATGGTTGATGAACTATCCCCTAATGTCAATCAAATAATGAGAGCATTGAAGAATGAATGGAAACCAAAGATTGTACTCATGCCCCTTTGCCTTAAAATGATCAAACAGAGGTCTTGATTTTTTTTGAGATAAAATATCTTCTCTTGAAGGAGCCCTCAAGAAAAAAATTATAGGATCTCAAATTTCTTGGCATGAAGAGTAATTGAGACAAATATTAGGATCAAAGGTCAAAAGGAGACTATACTTTGAGAGGTTCAAAAGTACCTATAAAAACACTACCTACAGGCAGTGTTATCTGCAAGGTTTAATAAAAGGTGTCCTATTACCCCAATAGACTACACCTATATTGTGTCTTCACATAATTAATTTATAATTGCTTTCAACAAGTTTCATGGATTGATAAGTTGCATAGGGGAGTGATAGGCACATTGAAGGTCTCAAGACTTAACCCTTGTCCGTACAGTACATTCAATAGCTACAACCAACCTCTTTTCTTTAAAAAATCCAAAATAAGTTATGAAATTTGGGTTAGTCATGAAGATAAAAATTTAAAAGGGTTAATATATTGTAAATAAGACACAAAGACCTTTGAATATACCTATTGGGTTAAGTTAGAATAAGATTTGGTTACCCACAGGTTTGAGAGGGCAGTCACCTACAACCAAGACCATCTACAAGCCATAGGTTAAGAACAATGAGCTTGAGGTCACTTGTATGAGTTAATAGGTATTTAAAGGTGATCTCAAGGTAAAATAGGGTTATAAAAACTCATATACAGGGTATGATCTTGCTTTATCTTCTCATCAACTCCTCAACCAAGCTCCACACTTACCTATAGGCAGGGTTCAAAGTGACTGTCTCAGCTGACAGTGAGAATACACTTGAAGGTTATGGATGTCAAGAGGCATTCACATAATGGTTAATATATAAAAATATGTCATTATTAAATCAATTCTACTATCCATTATGTTAAGTATAATTCAAACATGGAAACTAATCACTTACATGCCTCAAAAGGCCACCTACAGTCAAGTAGGCTATCAACAGTGGACAGTGGCCTAAAGGAGAAAGGTTCATGGTGATTAATCATTTTCAATGGAAGTTTAAATATTAATAAATTACATTAGGGATATAAATAATTTTATTATCATTTTTAAATGACAAATCATGAGCTAAATCAATCTACAATCAGGGCTTAAGGGGTTATCTCAGTCCTAAATGAGCAAAGTCCTAGTTTTGAGAATGAGAGAATAGTTGGTACAAGAGTTGAGACTAACTTAAAAAAATGGAGGATAAAATTTATGAGATTTTTAATATTAAAAAAATGTTTTTATTGTGTTTAATAATTCTAAACTAAGCTAATAGAACCTACAACCAAGCTAAAGCAGGTTCCTCTTTTCTAGGCAATTACAGGCCTATTTCATGATTCCAAAGCAAAAAGGGTGTCTTAAGGAGAGATAAAGATTGTAAATGGTTTAAGGAAATAAATTGAATCATATAAAACCCATACACATCATAAAAAATATCAAATCATCCATTTTTTCTCCTAATACAATCCATACCCTGCCTACCCTTAAACTATGTTTTTACAAAAGTCTACCTTGCAAACATGGAGAGTTGGAGTTCCAAATGGAGGATTTATGATCTAAAATTTGGTAAAGAGTAACATTATTAACTATATAAAATTATAAAATAATCATATTTTATTAACCAATATTAAAAAAACTCACTATTTTATCTTAGAGTAGGGGTTATTTTAGTGTGCACGAAGGTGCCAATTTTGGGGAAAATGATGAAATGTTGAACCAAAAGGATGTAATATTCATTACATATTAAAAGTATAATAATTCAAATTGGAATATTTTTGGAAATATTTAAATATAGTGACAAGCATACGACATTACATGTGTTCAAAAGGAAAATTTTATGATTGGATAAGATTTAGGGGACATAATTAAACCTATAATAATTTAATTTATGCTCTTTAAACATACATATTTTTCCAACTAAGGAGGTTTGTAGTCAGGGGTGAAGGGAATCCTTAGGCCTAAAAGCCAAATTTGGGGTCATTCTCATTTTTGTCCTTTTTCATACCTAAAAATTGGCTAAAAAATGTTTTAAGAGGTATAAAATATGTTTTGGATCCATCATAGGTAAAATAAAACCATTGTAGTGTCAAATTGAGTCTCAAATGGCAAGTAGGCCTATTGGCAAGGTCTAGGCCTAAGGACAAATAAGGGCAAGTTTTAATTTTTGGATCTTGAGGAAATAATAAAATGATGGGAATTTTTTTTTGGTTAATATATAGATTTATTATCCATTCTTTTTCAAATAAATGCATCGTAAGGTCAATTCTTGGCTTAGAAGCTCCCAAACCCTCACGAAAGGCCTAAAATGGCTCAAATGGGCAACTTCAAATGCTTGGAACTTACATAATCTATTACATGGGACCTAGATATGTTAAATGAAGTTTTATATGGTCATAAATAATTCACAAGTGTAATTTTTAAATAATTTTAAGGTGCCATGTTTATGAACAAACACTAAGAAAGCTTGTCACTCTAAAACCCTCCAAAACCCTGTTTGAGACCTAGTTGTGGAAACCAAGTTGAAAGTGCCTCTAGATGGATGAATTTGACCATGAGTGTAAAAGGAAAGTTTTTTAAAACCTCATCAAGATTACATCCATGGAATTTTATTGTACATAATTTTATAGACAGGGGTAAAAATAAGATTTTTCTTACTATTTTGTGTGTTGTATAAGCTAAAAGATGAATTAAGAAATGAAACAAAGTTTGGGTAGAATATATACTATTAATATAACTAAAAATATTCATTTTATGTCTTTAATCAACCTATAAGTTCTTAAAATAGGTCCTTACTTTAAACCAGTCAAAACTGGCCTAATGCATAAGCTAAGGAGAAGAGAGAAAATTTTCAAGTGAAGTGATTTTAAAGTACCCCTGATGATTCAAAGTGTATGGAGGGACTTTAAAATTTTAATTCACTCTCTCCCATATATTTTCATGGACAAATTATGATAATTTGGAAGCCAAGTGTGAAGGGTGTATGGTAGAGTAGTTTTCTGGATAACAGATGATGATGGCTCTCTACCAGTTGTTTTTAGAAGACCAGACATGCATCTAATACATATATGAGAGACTATATTTACATCCAAATCATTGTAAATATCCTATATTATTTAAAATATATTAAAATAGGCCTAATCATGAAGATAATTTTTATATGCAAAGAGAGGAGTTTTATGCCATTTTGCCTAATTTTGATGATGTGGATTGACACTTGTTTCTCTTGACCTTGAATTTTTTGACCCATATAATATTTCCATGCATAAATAACTGAAATTATCAGCTTGACACATGTCCAAGTGACCCTTGGACTTATTTCTTTCACTCTTCCTCAAACTCAATAAGAGTTGGCCATTTTGGCATTGTATGTATGTTCCACCTGAGTATGGCAAAGACTTGCTCAATTTTACAAATTCATATCAATAAAATAACTAAGTTTTTACCCATTTCATGAATTTTCATGGTTTTATCTACTTTAATGTTGAATTTTCTTAGTGAATGCTATGGATTCCTTAGCATTGTACTTCATTCTCTCACCTATTTGTAGCATCTTCTTGCAGGGCATGTGAAGTGTTCAAGAGATTTTAATGGTTGAAGTGAGTAGTATTTTCATTAGAGTCAATCAAGACATCTTGTCTATTATTTCTAACATTTCATATCATTTAGGACCTCATAATGTAGTATTGATGTGAGAAGACATAGATTTGGGAAAGAGTATGTTTTAGATGGTGTTTTGGTCTCAAGTGCGGAGTGAAAGTGGTTGGAAGTCATAAAACATATAGTGTATCACCTCCATATTTTAGGTTTTATTTATGTTATTCTCAACCCTTTCTAACCCTCAAATTTGATATTAGTAGAATCATGAGCTTAAATGGTGCATCAAGGGGAGCTAGCCCCTAATCTAGAGGTTCTGTTTCTATCGCTAATTTGCTTTTCAGATTTAAGAGAAAGAAGAAACTAAAAAGATAAATGGACAAGGCATGTGAAGTACCTAGATAAAGATCGCACACCGTAATCCAGACGTTTGTGAGCACCCCTCTTTGGCTGTGGAGGAATGACAACTGCAAGGAAAAAGAAACTTGGACAAGAAAATGTTAGATGGATAGGCGGTGGGTTGCCAAGCGAAAGCTTGTTCCCAGAAGTATGAGAACTTCCTTAAGGGAGGTCAACCCACTATTAACAGACAGATAAAAGATCAAGAAAATACAGAATGCTAGAATACAGAAGTGATAAACAAATTAAAAAGGAAAGAAAAGACAAAATGATTACCTGAAGGAGTTGTTGGGCTGAAGACAGTCGCCGAGGTCGAAAATGTTGCCGGCGTTGGTTATCTGATCTGCCGACGTCGGTTATCTTGCCGATGTCGGTTGGGGAAGTGACCGGCGTCGGTTGGGGTTGTGGCCTGTAGTCGGGTCTGGGTTGGTTTCTGGACTGTGGACGGATCCGGTTTGCGAACGGGGTCGAGACAGAGTTCGAGGACAAATTTGGATGGACTGGGGAGTGGTCTAGTTCTGATTAGGTGCCCTGTATAGGGTCTTTGTTGACAGGGGGATGAGGAAGTTGTCTGGGATTGGATTAAAAGAGGGACAGGAAAGAGGAAGATGCACAGAGGACAGGACCTGAGAAGGCTTTGCAGCCTCTCAGGGGGAAGAACAGAGGGAGTAGAAGACAATAGATAGGATAGATAACTGAAAACTAAAGAAATGAAATAAAATGAAACACCAGACTGTGCTTACCTTTGGCTTGCTAACTGAAGAATGGAGGAGCTGTTGTTGGAGCCACGGAAGACTTGTCAAGAAGAAAATCCCTGATCCAGAGTCTTTGCACCTGTTGCTGCTGCTGCACGAGGTCCAGACGGAGGAGAGACGAATGCCAAAACACCAAGAGAATTCTGTTTGCGAGCTCAAGGGTCCAGGGGATGCAACGGATGCAAAAAGGGGTAATGAAGGCTGCCGACGCTGGCAGTTTCACCGACGTCGGCCGAAGGGTCGCTGACGTCGGCAGTCGCAGGATGGGGACAAAGGCTAAAAATAGCCTCTGCCCATTCTTGCACGCCGCCGGGCGAGGGGTTATGGGAAGAACGGTCACGAGGAAGCTTAAATGGGCATGGGGGGAAGATAATGAAGAGATTTGGCATAATAAATGCTAGGGGGAAGGTGGAGGGATTCAAGGGAGGATCCAAGGTGGCAAGGGTAGGGTGGAAAGGGGGCCACTTGATTAAAATATTTAAGTTATTTTAATCAAATAGAGGCCAAGGGTTAGGATAGGGGTTTGAGGTGGACAAGGGGGAGAACCAAGGTGCAGACACGTTTGCGGTGTCTACATTTGCCCCTTTTTGTCTTGTTGGTTGTTCTAGATGAACTGCAAGACAAAAACAGGAGTTGGTTGCCCCAGAAAAAGGATGAGGTGTTCCCCCCCTCAAAGCGATAGTCGAGAGAAGGGAACCGAAGATCGAGTGTCGATTTGACAGAGAAATGGATAGAAGAGAGTGAGTGAAAATGCTGCCATAGTCGTGATTGCGCGTAGTCCACTTCACGAGAGGGTCAAGTCAAATTGTCGCATGTTGAGGGTCAAGGAGTGCCAAAATTGAAGTAACCGGGCCCCAGCATTTAGTCATCTGCTGATTGGGTCACTCAATCTAAGCTGAAGCTCTAAATGGTCATTGTGATCTAGGTATCCAGGGCTCAGGAAGTGCTCCCAGAAACACGAAAAAGCCACAAGTAGTAGGGATCAACTGGCTCGCGATCCTATACTTGCGAAGGGTCAAAAATAGTCTACGGGCAATTTTGCTAACCAGCCGTGAGGTAGCACACACGCAAAAACAACCAAGGCAACATTGGCTAGGAAGTAGTCGAGGTTGAAGGAGATAGGCATGATCTCCAATGGTCAGGTGGTCGATGGACGGATGCAAAAAGGATGTGGCCAAGCTAACCCCAGAAGACCCCATGTCAACTGAGTGCTGCCTACATAGCCCCTATCGTAGGGGCCTCAGGCCTATGTAGTTCTCCCTAAAAGGGAGGAAGGGTCAGAGGGATTGATTGGTCTTGGTCAAAGTCGATGATTGGTCTTGGTCAAAGTTGACGGAGTTGGTCGTGATAAGAGTCAAAGAAGAGAAGGTTTGTCCATCATAGAGACGAACAAACGGGGGTGGTCGAGCTAATCTCAGAGGATGTGGTATCTGAGTGCTGCCTACATAGCCCTAGTCATAGGGCCTCAGACCAATGTAGTTCGGATCGCGAGGGTCAAAATGGTCAATGATGAGTTTGGTTGAGTGTCGAAAGGATGAGGGGGAAGAGATGTTACAGCCTTTTCCAAATGGTGTATTCTGTAACATTGGTCGAGAGTCTTTCATCCCTAGCAAGTTTCCATAGTCGTGATGGATGTATGCTAAAAATGAATGAAGGTCTATTTATGCTTCAGCAAGTATTGGTTTATGCTTAACATAAATTGGGTCTGGTCGATAGTTTCCATGTGTATTGGTGTCCATAGAAACTATGTGAAATGGTCTAGGATGATGTCAGCTGAAAATGGTGAAAATGGCTGGGTTTGAGATGAGTCGACAATTGATGTGATCAAAGTGTAGAGAAAAGATGAAAGGCAAATTTCTCTTTCATTGACAAGGACCAGAAAGGAAGCATAGGTAGGGGTTATTAGAAATAAAGCCCCGTTCATGCATTACGTCATTGACCAGTATGGTGTTAGGGCGGTAATCGAATCACTTCGACATTAAAGTGAGCTCGAAGTCCCTTGAGCAGGTGATAGGAGGAGGATAGGGTAACCAGTTTAAGAGCAGGAATAACCTTGCCCCTTTTGTAGGAGACCCTGAGACAACTACAAGCCAAGTCCATGACCCATTTTTTTTTTTTTTTTGGTGTAGGCTGATCGATGCGGGAAGCCTACATAGAGATGTCTTTTAATGTAGTGGTCATGTTGCGAAGCTGATCGATGCGGGAAGCTTCTAAGAAAAGTTGCTGTTTGTAGCAAGATTTAGTCATAGCCATCCTTCGAAGGAGTGGTCTATATTTTTGCTTAATAAGGGCTTTTGAATAGCTGTCCTTCGAGGGAGCAGTCTATTAGCTACAACAATGATAGTACAGCTGTCCTTCGAGGGATCAGTCTGTCTTTTTGATTTGATTTGATTTTGTGACCTTGGATATGTTTTGACATCTTGATTTGTATTTTTTTTTTATTTTTGATTAGAGTCACGGACAAGGCTGTAGAAGCCCAAGGACTCCCCTTTTATTAGGACAAAGCATCCATGCATCATAAAAGGGTTGTAGAGGACTTGTTAAAGGGGAATAGGGTTGAAAGGGATGAGGATTAAGAGGACGAGGATTGCTCAGGGGATGAGCTCAAGTTACGTGTTAAGTAGATGAGTATTCGACTAACAGAAGAATGGTCGAAGATGCAACGCATTAAGAGGCTCAGGTTCTGGCCGTCCGTCGAGGGAGGACAGATGATAAGTCCCTGACCCATACTTGTGCGTGATGATAAAAGGTCCAAGCCAATTGGGGGCAAATTTGCCTCATTTACTTCGCTCCATATTGGTCACGTGCTGATTCTCTTTAAGGACGAGGTCTCCGATGTTGAAATCTCATTCTCGTAGATTTTTGTCGTAGGCCCGCTTTATGCGACTTTGGTAGACATGGAGATGATTAAGGGCAGCAAGACGGCGCTCGTCGAGTAACTCAAGTTGAGCTAAGCGATCTTGACGAAAGTCGTCGTTGGAGAGAATGTCATGCAGGGAGATGCAGAGAGACGGGATCTATACTTCGAGAGGTAAGACAGCCTCTATTCCGTACATGAGAGAGAAGGGAGTAGCACCCGTAGAGGTTCGAATGCTAGTGCGGTAGGCCCACAAAGCGAAGGGAATATGAATGTGCCAATCCCTTCCTGTATCGTCGACCACCTTCATGAGAATTTTGGTGAGAATTTTGTTGGAAGCCTCAGCCTGCCCATTTGCTTGTGGGTAGTAAGGCGAAGAAAAGCTAAGTTTGATGCCAAATGAGTCGCATAGTTTTTGGACAGTCTTATTTTTGAAGGACTTGCCGTTGTCGGTGATGATTTTGTGAGGGACACCGAAACGACAGATGATGTGGCTGCTGATGAAGTTGACAATTTTGTCAGCTTTTGTGGAGATAAGAGGAATGGCTTCCACCCACTTGGTGAAATACTCAGTGGCAGTGATGATGGACTGATGACGAAGAGACGAGTGAGGGTTGATCTCACCGATGAGATCCAAGCCCCACTGAGAGAAAGGCCAAAAATCCTGAGCGACTTGCAGGGCGTGGCTGGGGAGATGAAGCAGGTTAGAGTGCTGCTGACACTTGATGCAATGCCAAACATAATCGCTACAGTCTTGATGAAGGGTGGGCCAATAATAACCCAGGCGAAGGATGCGCTTGGCAACCGAGTTTCCACTGAAGTGTCCACCGCAAATCCCGTTGTGGACTTGCTTTATGGCATGAGAAGCTTCAGTGGAGGTTAGACAGTGAAAAAGGAGACCGTCGAAGCCTCGCTTATAGAGAAGACCCCCTAGCATGGTATAGCGAGCTGTGCGCTTGATGAAAGCTCGCCGCGCATTGCTAGAGAGGTTGGGAGGAGTGACAGAAAGAGACAAGTAGTCCATAAGTTGCTTATACCAGTCATCTCGTGGGCTAGAATTGATAGTGTTGATATGGTCGATATGAGGAGAGATGTATGAAGGCAAAGGTACACGATGCACTGTGACAAAAAGGCAAGATGACGATGATGAAGATGGGATATGCGAAGCAAGAGAAGCCATGGTGTCGGCAAACTTGTTCGTAGAGCGTGGAACAGTCTGCAAGAGGTAATGGTCGAAAGATGCCAAAAGAAGGTCAGCACGATTCTTATACCTCTGTAAAACTTCATTTTTACAGAGATATGAACCGTTAACTTGATTAACGATGAGCTGCAAGTCGCCGAAGATGTTGATAGACTTGATGTGGAGGGAAAGGGCAGTCTGAAGTCCTAAAATTAAGGCCTCGTATTCGGCCATATTATTGGTACAATCAAAGTCAAGCTTGAAAGATAGAGGCATGGGCTCCCCTTCGAGTGGGATGAGGATGACCCCCGCACCCCCACCGAGTTGACATTTGGAGCCGTCAAAGAACATGGTCATTTGGTAGACAGTGTCATCGGTGGAAAGGGTAGCGATAGACTCGTCAGGGAACTCACAGTGTGAAGGTTGGTTGTCAGGAAGAGGGGCATCTGCCAATTGGTCAGCGATGGTTTTCCCCTTGATATATTTTTGTTGGATGAATTCGAAGTCAAACTCAGCAAGCAGCATGAGCCACCGAGCCATACGTTGATTCTGATATGGCTTGGAGTGCATGTACTTGAGAGGGTCGGTGTGAGTGACGACAAAGGTTTTGTGGTTGAGAAGATAGTGGCGGAGCTTGGTAGCGGAAAAGACTAATGCCAAACAGAGTTTCTCGGTATGAGTATACCGAGTTTCATAGTCGACCAGTGTTCGGCTGATGTAGTAAACTGCTTGCTCGCGATGATGCTCGTCTCGGTGCGCGATCATGGCACCTAACGAATGGTTGGTAGCAGAGATATAAAGGTAGAAGGGTTGGTCATCTTTAGGTGGAATGAGGACTGGTGGGGAGACCAGATAGCCTTTTGAGGGCCTCAAAAGCCTCTTGACAGTCCTCATCCCATTTAAAGGAGACGTCCTTCTTAAGGAGGTGATGGAAAGGTTGGCAGCGGTCTGAAAGCTGCGAGATGAAACGGCGAATGGACTGGAGCTTCCCTTGTAGACTGCGAAGCTGCTTGAGATTGGTCGGGGGTGGCATTTTCGAGGATAGCGCGGATCTTGGCGGGATCTATCTCGATACCACAGAAAGAAACGATGAAGCTGAGAAGTTTGCCTGAGAGGACCCCAAAGACACAATTCTTGGGGTTGAGGTGGACATTGTATTGCAGAAGGCGAGAGAAGATGATTGTGAGAATGGTCAAGTGGTCGCGGCGAAGTTTGGATTTGCCGAGAAGGTCATCCACATATTCCTCCATGATTTTGTGGAGGAGATCGTGGAAAATGTAGGTCATGGCACGCTGATATGTGGCACCAGCATTTTTCAAGCTGAAAGGCATGACTCGATAGCAGAAAGTCCCCCATGGGGTGATGAATGTAGTCTTGTGCTGATCTTCCAGTGCGATCAGGATTTGATTGTATCCTGAAAACTCGTCCATGAGAGATAGCATCTCGTGGCCGGCCGTGAGATCAATAAGCTGGTCAATGTTAGGAAGAGGAAAGTCATCTTTGGGACAGGCTAGGTTAAGGTCGCGATAGTCTGTGCAGATCCGAATCCCCCCAGTTGCTTTAGTAACTGGGATGATGTTAGAGACCCACTGTGGATAATCGATGGGTTGGATGAAAGAGACAGAAAGAAGGCGCTGAAGCTCCTCTTTGACAAGGAGGGCAATGCGAGGATGCATCTTTCGAAGCTTCTGCCTAACAGGCTTAGCCTCTGGTTTGGTGACAATGTTATGGGTAGCAATGGTGGGGTCGATTCCAGGCATGTCGCTGTAAGTCCAGGCAAAGGCCTTGCTATGGTTGGAAAGGAACTGGGCATAGTCAAGCTGCTCCTGAGCGTCCAAAGATTGGCCAATCTTTACGACGTGAGGAACATCAGAAGAAGAAGGGAGGTTGATGTCAATGGTGGATTCATTTAACATAACCTGGGTCTCGAAAGGGAGGAAACGCTGGATGAAAGAGTCATCGGCACCCATGTAGGAAAGGATGGTGTCATCATCAACGCAGTGGACAGTGTGAATGGTTGCCGACTCATCCTCTACCATGCTAGGAAAGATGAGAGGGAGAGACCTGGGCACCCCATTGAGCTGATAGGTCAGGGGTTCCAGGCGGATGGTGTTTATGGAAAAAAAAAACTAGGAGGGATGGAAACCACCGACTCCGTAGGTGACGAAGGAGAAATGGGTGAGTTAGGAGGAGATTGGTCGATGGTTGGCTCGGGACAAAGGTCGGAAGGAGCCTGAGTGGGGTCATGATATCCCAGGCCATACCGTTTCTTGGCATCGTGATCATTGAGCGGCTCGACGGGCTGATGGGAGCCCTGCTCATATCGTCCGAAACCAAAACCCTTCCATGCACACCTGTGAAGGTAAGTGTGTGCAAAGGCAGGGTTGCCAAGAAACGAGAAATCAGATGTGAAAGGTTGGGGTGAAGAGAGGGAATTGCCATTGGTAGGAGCTTGATTAAGCCCCCCATAGACAAAGTTGGTTCGGAAGTGAGGAGGACCATAAGGTACGACCGTCCCGATTCGATGGTCGTAATTGGGACTGAGGTGAAGGCGTCCATACTCTTGCGGAGTTTGGAACATGTCTAGGGTCAACAAGCGATATTCCCCAAGTGATAGTTGTTAGAAGATGTCTTCCATGGGGTCTTTGGTCGGCACTTGAAGAGGAGGGGTGAGGGCAACCGCCGATTGCGAACTGGTCGAAGCTTCCGCAGATGGAGGCGGTGCCGGAGTTGATGGCTTGATGGGAATGAGGACATCATTGGGACGGTAGGTGGTGTTGCAAGTCTTGAAGGGTGAAGGGTCAGCGGGAATGGTGTGGACTTGCCCGTCATGCTCAAACTTCACACAACGGTGCAGGGTGGAGGGTATACAGGCCATGGCACGGATCCAAGGTCGGCCCAGTAGAAGGTTGTATTGAAACTCTCCTTCGATGATATAGAAGAGCTCTGGGACTGTGCGTGGACCAACGCAAATGTGGAGGATGATTGTGCCAATGGTCGTGGCGGTGGTGTCATTGAAAGAGCGTAAGATCGCATCAGTTTTGGAGATGCAGTTCTTGGGAAGAGCCAGCTGATCAAAGGCGTGGGTAGAGATTATGTTGATGCTAGCGCCACCGTCGATCATAACACGTTTAATGCGTGTCCGATCGACATAGGAAGTGATGAAGAGGGCGGCGTCCTGATCTTCCGTGTTAGATGTGGGAATCTCAGAATCGCTGAATGTGATGGAGGCGACAGGAGATAAAGAATGGACGAGGGCAGCGAGTGGTTGGGGGTCTTCGGGTTGGACCTCCGCTGCCTGCAAGGCTTGGATAAGGGCTTGACGATGCTGAGGTGAGGTTTGGATAAGGTCATAAAAAGACATCTTCACAGGTGTCTGGTGAAGCTGCTTCAGCATGGAGTCATGAATTGGTCCAGGAGAGGAAGACGAAGAAGGCTGGGACGCGCCAAGGATAGAAATTTTAGGCTTGGGTGCAAGGGGTGGCTTGACGAAGGGATAGGTCTAAGGAATGGCAGCTTTTTCTTTGGCCTTATCCTTTTGCGACATAGTGGTTATACGGATAGCATTGATTTCAAAAATAGGAGGTGAGGAAGGGGTCATGTCTTGCTGGTGAGATGTTGACGTGTTTGAAGAGGTTGGGCGAGAGGGAGTCGGGGTCTGGTCAAGAGTGTCCTTAAGGAGAAGAGTGTCTTTCTCCATGTGGTGGCGAATGACGGCCTTGAGGGCACAACAAGCCTCGGTGTCGTGTCCTGGTGTACGATGATATAAGCAAATTTTCGTGTCGTCGAACCAGGAGGGCTTGGACCCGAGAGGTTGGAAAGGCTTGATGGGCGGAAGGGTTATGTCGGAAGTCTGCAAAAGTCGGCGCAATATCAATGAGTACGAGCCCACTAGAGGGTCCATGCTAGTTGATATGCGCGAGGTTGGTGAATTTTGCTTAGGTGAGGTTAGAAGAGGTTTCCGTACCACCTTATGGGTTGATGGTGTGGTGACAGACGGAGACGGCTCTTTCTTGGTGATTGATACCGCCTTTTTGGGAGAGGGACGACTGGAGGTAGGCAGAGGAAGCAAAGGAGGCAATGAGTTTTGGTTGAAGGCCGGAGTGGGAAGGATGCTAGCCAAGGTCGAAGGATGGGGGCCCAAAATGGATGGCAATGGTGACGGGGAAGGAGGCGTTCATTTCTGTGGTCTGGCAGTCTTCTTCGCCTTGGTTGGAAGACTACTGCTGGTCGAGGTCTGGCCTAGGTCCACCTTCACTTGCGGGTGAGTGAGGGTGGAGATAGGACGAATGCCAAATGACTTGATGGGTTTAGACGAGATAGATGCAGGCTTCAGTTTTGATGGGTTTGGTTGAGGTTTGAGAGTCTGGTCTTTGTCAAGAGTCTGACGAGATTCCATCTTGGGAGGATTAACGGCATGTGATGAGAGGGCGCGGGTATGTTGAAGGGCTTTAAGATGCTCCCACAACACCTGAGGCGTCACTTTTCTCGGAGGGAGAAGTTCGATTTTCTCCACTAACCGAGAAAATGGCTGAGAAGAAAATGTTGATGGTTGCGAGGTTGAGGACGAGATGGGTGTAGTGGTCTTAGACGCATGGTGTGGTGAAGTCATGACAGATTTAGATGAAGATGAAGGGGAGAGAGGTTCTTCCCTGGGTGGAGAAGAAACCGGGGAGCGAGGCTCCTCCAGCGGGTAAAGGGCAGGGATGACGGTGCCCTCCACTTGCGGCTGAGGAGTAGGAAGGGTCGGGTCCTCCATAGGCAGTAGAAAGGAGGATGGCGAGACCGGTGGTGCTGGTAAGGCCGAGGCGTCCTCCAAGATGAGAGAGGTCGATAGAGAACTAGTCGGGGAAAGAGGTTCATCCACATGTGACGGACTGATGGATGGACTGACCTCTTGAGGTTGATTGGGGATGAAGGGAGAGACCGTATTGACTATTCGAATATTGTGCTCATGATTGTCATCAATTAAGGTCTGGACATTGTTCTGAGTTGGCAGATGATTGGGGAAAGGTTGTTTGAAGATGTCAATGCCCTGATTAGGGGGTGCATTTAGATTGTCTAAGATGAGATCCCCCTTTTCAAGCATGTCTTGGATTATGTTCTTAAAAGTCTTGCAGTTTTCCGTGTCATGGCCCTTAACACGGTGGAAGCTGCAGAAGTCTTGCTCCCTATACCACGCGGGGATGGCGCGCAAGGGATCGAATTGTGGAGGAGGTCAGGCTTGAGGGAGATTGAGGGCCCCCTGTTTAACAAGCTTTTCCAGCACAGATGCATATGATTCTCCGAGAGGAGTATATCGTCGTTGCACATATCTTTGCTGGAATTGGCGAGTGGCGCTCTGAGATGTAGATGGCTCAGGCTGATTGGACGAAGAAGATGAAGGTCTGACAACCACGGCATTAGCTGAAGCCTTGGATTTAGAATTGGATGATGATGGCTTAGCAGAAGAAGAGTCATTGGTCTTAGAGCTGGGATTCTTACTCCGCAACTTGACTTTATTCTCCTCGATGGCACGTAACTCAAGTTTGCGGGCCATCGTGAAGGCCTCATCAAAAGTGCGGAAGGTTTGAACCCTCAGGGTGGAAGAGATATGTCTAGCACAGGCTTGGGAAAAGAGTTCAATAAGCTCAGCCTGGGGTAAGGAAAAGGAGAGTTGATTGATAAGGCCTCTCCATCAAGCAACGAAGTCGGCTATGGACTCGTCCTCGAATTGCCGGATAGAATAGAGGTCCGTGATTGAGACCTTCTTGGTTATGTTGATGGAAAAGTGATCGAGGAAGAGCTGAGCCAATTGTGTGAATGAGAAGAGAGAATGGCTAAGAAGGGAGCTGTACCAGTCAAGTGCAGCGCCTGAGAGCGACATAGGAAACGTGCGTAAGAGTAATGCATCATCATGGCCAATGAGATAACAGGCATGTTTGAATGCCCGCAAGTGTTGTTGTGGGTCTTCCTTGTTTTGAAAGCGAGAAAACTTCAGAAGCTCCCACTGGCTAGGATATGGTCTGATTGGGACAGAAGGATGAATGGGCTCGTTGCAGATCTGCTCGTATGAAAGAGCGTTGCGCGAGCCGGAAACAGATGTCTCTAGACTGGTCATCTTGTCCATCAGCATTTTGATGATGTCTGCCGACGGATTGACGGGTTGCGCGCCCCTAAGTTGTAGGGCACTTGGAAGAGGCTAGAGGAGGCGTGCGACATAGTCGGTTGTACAATGTACGGATGACTAATCGTAGGGGCAGAAGTGGAGGCTAAAGGTGGTTGGGTAGAAGACATAGCTAGGCCCGATGTTGCCACGAGAGGTTGGATTGTGGTAACGGGGGCCAAGGGGTAAGAAGCCACCCTGGTGTTGATAGGGGCCAGGGTAGGCGGAATAGAGATGATGAGGTTTTGAAAAGGAGTGGATAGCGGTTGAGCGGGTTGAGGTTGACAGGGGGCCGGAACCCCGGTGGAAGTGGGCCCAATGATAGAGGGAGAGGCCACACCTGGAGGATTGGTCAAAGTCTGGTCAGCGGTCAAAGTGATGGCTTGAGTGTCCAAAGGTTGAACTACGGATGCTGTTGATACAGCCGTAGTCGCGACAAGGGAGGTTGGCATCCCGTAGATTGGATTGCCCAAGGAGTCTTGCGTTCGGCTATGCACGAGATAGTGTTGCAAGGCCTTGACGTTGAGGTCCAAGAATCGCTCGAAATCTTGGTCCCCTTCTTGGACAATAGGAGTCTACGGCGAGGTTGGACGGGTAGGAGTTCTTTCGGTCTCCGAGTTGAACTCCATTGTAGGCTTGGTCACGGACGGGGTGGACGGAAGTGGTTGACGGTTAGCGTGGTCGACAAGAGCCTTGGCTTGGCTACGAGTCAAAACCATGCAAGGCAAAGAAGGTTCAGGTTTCAGGAACTGTGTTGCTCAGTTTCAGAAAACTAGGATGGAGTCTTTGACAGAGAAGGGACAGGTTTCAGGCTGCTAGTTTTTGAAAAAAAAGGACAGTGACAGAGACTGACGTCGGTTGAAAAACCAATGTCGGTAAGAAATTTGGCCGACGTCGGTGAGACAACCGATGCCGGTAATAGATGAAGATGATGTCGGTAGCAGAACCGATGCTGGTGACAGGGGAAAGCCGACGTCGGTGGCAGAACCGATGCCGGTGACTATGTTTTCCAGAGAACCAAAAGATTCTTGGAAAACAATGAAGGAAGCGTCCTCACTCACTCAAACAAACAGATGAGAAGAGGAAAATAGAGAGAGACAGACAAGCTTAAGCGATAAATCCTAGGAATTAACCTTAGAAATTGTGGTTTATGCCTTAGATGAATGTTTGGGGAGATTGGCTGAAAAATGGGTCCTAGAAGAAGGCGGTCTAAAGATGGTTTTGGGTCTTGTTTTAGGTGCTCAAAGATCTGTGTTAGGGTCTGGTACGTGGCCTGGTGCTAAGGAGCAAGCTCCCCTCACTTCATGATTCCAGTGGTTAGCTGGTCTCGCTTAGCCAAGATATACCTCGCCTAGAGTTTATCCTCCGCCAGAGAACGGAGTGGGCTTCCCCCTTGGTGATGAAATCCAAGTGGGGTTACCGGGACGGGTAAGGTATCTGCTGGGGGATGAAATCCCAGTCGGGCCTTGTCTCAAGTAAGTTTTATGTTCGTTTGAGTGCATGTGGTCCGGTAGTGTAACATCAAGTGTCTACGATTTATTCAATATGCGGATTTAAGTTACTAGATGTGGACTAATGCAAGCACAAGCAGAAATGAAAGTGCAATACGTTTTAATGCCCAAGTCGAAATGTGATGTTTGTTATGAAGACAAGTTTGAGAAAGGGTTGAGAGTATGATGTTTAGACTAGTCTAGAATGCAAGGAAGGAAGATTCGTTTTAGTCCTGCTTATAGTGTCATTGAGAAGAAAAGAAGGAGGAGAAAAGGTAAGAACCTAATGCTCCTAAATGAATGAAGAAGAAAAAGGAACCCAGGAGGAACCTAGGGTCCCACCGGGCGTGCCAGAAATGTTTCTATCGCTAATTTGCTTTTCAGATTTAAGAGAAAGAAGAAACTAAAAAGATAAATGGACAAGGCATGTGAAGTACCTGGATAAAGATCGCGCACCGTAATCCAGACGTTTGTGAGCACCCCTCTTTGGCTGTGGAGGAATGACACCTGCAAGGAAAAAGAAACTTGGACAAGAAAATGTTAGATGGATAGGCAGTGGGTTGCCAAGCGAAAGCTTGTTCCCAGAAGTATGAGAACTTCCTTAAGGGAGGTCAACCCACTATTAACAGACAGATAAAAGATCAAGAAAATACAGAATGCCAGAATACAGAAGTGATAAACAAATTAAAAAGGAAAGAAAAGACAAAATGATTACCTGAAGGAGTTGTTGGGCTGAAGACAGTCGCCGAGGTCGGAAATGTTGCCGGCGTCGGTTATCTGATCTGCCGACGTCGGTTGGGGAAGTGACCGGCGTCGGTCGGGGTTGTGGCCTGTAGTCGGGTCTGGGTTGGTTTCTGGACTGTGGACGGATCCGGTTTGCGAACGGGGTCGAGACAGAGTTCGGGGACAAATTTGGATGGACTGGGGAGTGGTCTAGTTCTGATTAGGTGCCCTGTATAGGGTCTTTGTTGACAGGGGGATGAGGAAGTTGTCTGGGATTGGATTAAAAGAGGGACATGAAAGAGGAAGATGCACAGAGGACAGGACCTGAGAAGGCTTTGCAGCCTCTCAGGGGGAAGAACAGAGGGAGTAGAAGACAGTAGATAGGATAGATAACTGAAAACTAAAGAAATGAAATAAAATGAAACACCAGACTGTGCTTACCTTTGGCTTGCTGACTGAAGAACGGAGGAGCTATTGTTGGAGCCACGAAAGACTTGTCAAGAAGAAAATCCCTGATCCAGAGTCTTTGCACCTATTGCTGCTGCTGCACGAGGTCCAGACGGAGGAGAGACGAATGCCAAAATGCCAAGAGAATTCTGTTTGCGAGCTCAAGGGTCCAGGGGCTGCAACGGATGCAGAAAGGGGTAATGAAGGCTGCCGACGCCGTCAGTTTCGCCGACGTCGGCGGTCGCAGGATGGGGACAGAGGCTAAAAATAGCCTCTGCCCATTCTTGCACGCCGCTGGGTGAGGGGTTATGGGAAGAACGGTCACGAGGAAGCTTAAATGGGCGTGGGGGGAAGATAATGAAGAGATTTGGCATAATAAATGCTAGGGGGAAGGTGGAGGGATTCAAGGGAGGATCCAAGGTGGCAAGGGTAGGGTGGAAAGGGGGCCACTTGATTAAAATATTTAAGTTATTTTAATCAAATGGAGGCCAAGGGTTAGGATAGGGGTTTGAGGTGGACAAGGGGGAGAACCAAGGTGCAGACACGTTTGCGGTGTCTACAGGTTCATCTCACAAGTTTACTCACCCATAGCAAGTGAGATGTCCCCATTTTTCCACTTGGATTAGAGGCATATAAAACCTCTTCTCATAGGGTTAATTCAAGTGACAATAATTCCCTAAACCTATTGCAATCAAATTATAACATAGGGTGTGTAAAGTTGTATTTTCTAGTTGTGTGTCCATGAGTATGTTGAAGGAACATTGCTGGCATCAATAAGCAAGGTTTTGGGTCATACACGTAGTCTAAAATGTAATTTGATAATTAACTTCCATTTCTTTGGGTTGTTTCATTTTTTAAATGATTGAAATGACTTTTATTTTAATCAATTCAGTATGTCCATTTCCTTGAGAATAATACTTATATGACTTATTAGAGATAGTAGAATAATCTTTTAGTAATTCTAAATATTCATTAGAAGTAGACTGAGGAACAATATCTAAAATCATTTCTAAATAGACTCCAAAATGTGAAAATATCATATTTTCAAAAAAATAAATGATTTATACAATGATAAAACTCTTGACAGCTACAACTTCAGGTCATTTCATAAAATAATCAATTGCAGTCAAAATGAATCTATGAACAATTGATGATAAAGGATGTATATCAGAGATGAAGTATATGCCCCACTTGGTGTTTGTTTTATCAAGAATAATATGATTTAACAACATTATTAGTAAACCATATCTACTTATAAACAATTGACAATGCATACATGATCTAACTAAGCAAATGACAACTTTGAATAGAGTTGACAAGTAATAACTAGCACACAAAAATTCATGTTGTTGTTTTTATAATGAAATATCCATCAAAACTACCTTCATGAAAATGTAAAAAAAAACAAATTGAGTGTGATCATGTGTAAGGTAGTGTAATAAAATTATATATATATTTTTATAAGATAAAAAATTCTTGAGTAAGATAAACTTTAAAGCTTTTAATATGAGAGTTCTTCTTTCACATTTATCTAATGAAACAAGAAAATTTTGAATCTAAAAATAATAAATAGATCATGATACCAACCATCTTGTAAAAATAAGTAATCTCATTTTTGTATTTCAAGTCCAATTTTGAATTTTTGAACAACACCAACAAATTTTAGAGTTTGAAAAAGAGGTTGGCATTCAAAATATTGTCAACAACAAGAATCGATATGTTAACATCAAAAGTAGTATTTTTATATACATTTTTAGTTAAGTTATTTCCTTTGATTATTCTAGAAGTTTCAAATTCAAAGTCATATTCTTGGATTTTGAAAATCTACTTAGGTAGCCTTCCATCGATTATGGGTTATTTTAATATATATGATAAAATAGTTATGTTTGAATATACAATCACTTTATTTCCCATTAAAAGATATTTAAATTTACTCAATCCTAAAACTAATGAAAAGACAAACTTTTTTATTAATGGATACATGTTTTTAACATTTTTAAGCTCTTGGATCATATATCCAATGAGTCTTTCATCATGATTATGATCATATTGAGTAATGGAAACACCTATTTTTTAGGTTACATTAATGTACAAGATGAAATTAATATTTATATTTGGTTTTGTAAGTATAAGAGCACTTGATATTGCATTAGTTATTTTTTCAAAGGCTATATATGATATGTAATCCACATATAATTCTAATTTTTTAAAGCAAAATTTGTATTGGATTAGCTTTATCAATGAAATTTGTGATAAATTTGATTTTCTAAAGAAAGATCTTAAAGCAGATTGATCTTTAGGGGAGGCATTTATTTTAAGGCTTTAACGTGATCAAGGTTTATAGAATTTCTATTTTTATATATTATATGACCTAATAATTTACCTTCAGTCACACCAAAAAATGATTTCTTAGGATTTAATGATATATCAAATTTCCTACACCTAATAAATATTTCACGCAAATGATCTAGGGATTTTTTTTGAATGAATAATAAGATCATCTAAATAGACTTAAATGATAATACCAATTGAATCACCAAAAATTACATGCATTACTCTTTGAAAAGTGGCACCTACATTTATTAGTCTAAAATACATTCTATTTAAATCAAAAGTGTCTCTACATGTGGTGAAATTGGTTTTATATCTATCTTTTGGATTGAAAAAAATTAGTTATAAAATAAAAAAGCATCTAATAATGATATCATTTCACAACCAACATTTTTTTGTGAAATATGATATCTGTTGTAAAGAGAAATTATCTTTTATACTAGCATGATTTAGATCTCTAAAATCAATACAAGTACAAATATCACCATTATTTTCATGTACTAAGATAAGATTAGCCACCCAATCAAAATATCTAACATGATAAATGACACCACCATCCAACATTTTATCTATCTCTTAATTTAGGTATATTCCAACAAGGGACAAACTCTACGAGGTTTTTTCCAATATCGTACCTTTTAAATATTTATAAGACTAGGTGAAAATATCAATGAATTATTTAAATAATTTATTAAAAAGAATATTTATTTGGGTAATACATTGGATGTCTAGATAAACATATTTGGGACATACACCAGTTCCCATATTAATTGGAATAGTTTCTTATATAATCATTCTTGAGTTTTCCTTAATCTTGGGAATTTTAGGACAATCATGAAGAGAAAACATTGATTTGAGGCTTACCAAACTAAGAGGTGACTTATTACCACTAAAATGTAAGTATTCTTTGTAATTTAAGACAATCATTGTGATCAAAGTAATTACCTTGTATGAAAATATAAATATGTTCATTTCAATCAAATATAGGCCAACTATTTTCAAAATCATGTTCCTCAGGTATGAAAATCTCTAAAAAAGTGTAATAAACATAAGGTTATATGTCACTTTAAGTCAGATTCGAAGTATAAACAACAAGTTTATCAACATGTATATTAAATTCTCTAAGAATGTGTGATATATTTACTACTTAAATTTTTTATATTAGCTACAAAACCTTTTATGTATACTTATATAGACGTGATTGAATGGTCTTATAAATATTTCTAACTTGCCTAATAACTAATTCAGAATCACCAAAAACCTCTAAATACTTGATGTTTAATTCAATGGATTTTTCAAAACCAAGGCATAAAGCTTCAAATTCAATTATATTATTGATATTTTCTGAAGATGATTGATATGCATATCTAAATTTTTTACCAATGGGATAAATAAGAATAATTCTGACATCATTTCCATTTTGGGAATAAACTCAATCAAAGTATAAGGACCAAATTATTTATTTTGGAATGATTATAGGATATTGATAATTTAGTTCATCTAGGGTTAAAATTTATTGTTTCGATTACTATTTCTAGAAAGGAAATTTTATTTTAAATGGGTTATATAGGTGTGCCATTCTAATCTTCCTTGTGCATGAAATCTATTTCATTTCCTACAGGAACCCAACTTGTGTATTTTTTGACATAAGCACCAATAACTTTAGACCAATGCCATTCTAATAACATTGTGTAATTAGAAAAAATTTATAAAACTTGAATATTTGTAACCCATCCAATTATTTCATCTTGTGCTATATTAATAACTATATCTCAAAATTTACTATAACTTTTAGTTTGACGAGATTCGAAACTAGTGAGTTTCTGATTATCACATTCATAAAGAATACCTAATATTGGCAGTGAATTTAGGCATAATTTTTTTAATTGCTCATGTTTGAAGAATACAATTATGAATAATTTTATCAATAATTATGATAGACACTTAAAATGGAGGATAATAACAAGAGGGTGGTTCATTGTATTGAGGAAACATATATTTATATTTATCATTAGTTTCTTCTTGTAAGCCTACAATATTCATTGGGTCAAGATTTTTGATAGCCTCAATAACATTTTTAATTTTTCTAGGTAGACCAGTGTCTTAATGTAAAAAAAAACTAATTTTAATATTAGTTATATTATTAATAATATTGTATGGTCCAACATTAGTATTGATTTTAGGATAAGTTCTTGACATATAAGTCAGTTGATACTCTATATTATTAAATCATGTAGGTAGAGGTTTTCTTTGTTTTGAATTATTTACAGTCATCATTTTGTATCATAGTATTTCCTTTATCTTGTGGTGAAGGTTTTGAAGAAAAAGATTGATTATTATAAGTTTTTGATGTAGAATAATTATCTTTAGGAATAAAATTGTAATATTTTATTCTTATCTATATAGTATAAGCATTATTAGTTTTAAATTCATTCGAAGGATTGTGCTCATAAAAAATACACATATTTATATTGTCTGCCAAGTTAATAGAAATAGTAGTTTTGACTTTACTCAAAGGATCATGCTCGTGCTCATATATTTCATGATCATGATCAATTTCTCAAACATGATGCTAATAAACTTTATTTTCATAATTATTCTTATGAGTATTTAATGGCGACCAAATCATTTCCAAGGATGTGAATAGATTTCAAAATTTATATATATTTAAAGGTTAAACCAGTAAAAGCTCTATCTTTGAATCCAATGCACTTAATATTTTTATCATAATCAATACAAAAAGTAATTATGGCATAATATTCAATAATATATTTTTATTTTAATGTTATTTTATATTTAAGATCTAAAGCATTACAAATAGTAAAATATTCTAGTTTCTTAGTAGGTCTTACGCCATGTGAGATTTTTTGCTTAAGTCTAGTAAAGCTAGTAGTGAAACTATATATTATTTCACCAAGATCCATGAAAATGTTTTCAAGTTCATCATCCAAATCTAAATCTTATTTTGGTTTTTTAAAACATAATTCAGTCTTATGTTCTACATCTTTTCATTCATGGATAACTTTAGGAGGTAAACTAATAAATGCTTGATAATATTTTACTTCTAAAGTTTGATAAAATAGCCAAGGATATTTTTTCATTCGTAATACCAAGAGTTGCACATATCAATTTGAAAGAATCAAGATTATCTTCCCAAGACTTACTTGTATTACCAATTTTTTTTTGGAATATTGACATATCAGTTTGAAATAATCAAGATTATCTTCCCAAGACTCCCCTGTATTACCAATTTTTTTTGGAACATTGACTCTTTTTATTGAAGGAAGTTTGTCAATACAATTTCCAATGTCAAGCATATTTCCACGCATCCATTGATTAACCAATTGTAATTTTTAAAAATTAAAATCTACTTAATTATTAGTTAACTCATTGACATATATATCTTATTGTAAACCATGAATAAAATCTATAATTTAACTTCTATCTTGATCAACCATTTTTAACAATATTTAGGTGGTCTATCTGAAATAAATTTGATAAGAGGTTGAGAGTTGGCAGCCAAGATTTTTTTTCTTTCTCGTCTAAGATGTAGATTTATTTGAACTAAATGATATTGAGTTTAAATCACATAAATAAAGTATCTTTATATTTCAAAGGATTCACCTTCCTCAAAGTTTACAAGTATAATTATATGTTACATTTTTTTAGGATAGTTGTCCCAACTAAAGCATAAAAAATATCACATAAGATCAGCTTTTTATTCAACAATATCAATATCGAGATGAATTTTTAGTGTAGGTCTAGAAATGGTCATTTAAAATTCATAATATATATTTGAAATAAATGAAAGATAAAGATTCAAAATTTCAAAACTTAAACCCCAAACAGAGTCACCAAATTTGTTGACTATTAAATATTTAATGTCTACCCATTTTCCTATCATGAAGGTTAAAGTGGAATTGCACCAATGTAATTGTAGGGACTTATGACTAAAAATAAGTTCTAAGGTGTATAAGGGGTATTTTAATGGTTAGGAGAGTGTTTTAGACTTAAACAAATTCTGAGGGTTTAATTAAATACTTTCTCTCAAATGATCAAATAATCTCAAAAGATAAAAAATGCAACAAGGCCATCCTAATTAATAAAAATATTATTATAACAAACTTCACTTAATAATTGATACCAATTTTTTGCCAAGTGTTATTAATCCTATTCGACAGATAGAATGTATTAATGAGGTAATCCCATAGAAAACTAAATACTCTGATTTTTTATATCAAATGTTGAACTATTTCTTTTGTATAAATGATATTATTTATTACTTTCTTATTATTCTTCCCGACGAAAGTAAAAGAAATAAAAGAATCACATAAGAAAATAATGAACACAACAAACACTAATATGATAAAATAAAAGCAAACTATGAAAGGTAAATAAATTCAAATACTGATCTAAATAGTGAAACAAGAAACAATGAAAAAAACTATAATAAAAATTAATCTAAACTTAATGAACAAAACTAAAAAAAGACAACAAATGCTAAGAATAAAATATGTAATTAAAATATTGGAAATACAAGTTGTAAATTAGAGTAAACTCTAATGTGATATACAAATATAAGTTTATTGAGTAATTTCAAATTTCATAACCAATTGACAATAATTTTGAGATGAGAAAAACTACATATGATGAAAACTCGACAATGTGTCATATAGTGTAATAAATATTATTCATTATTCGAGAAAAGTAAAGATACAATCCACACATATGACTATAATATTATGTAGACATCAAGATATTAATAATATTGGCCATATTTAGATAATTATTTAAAAATCAAATAATCAACCTGGACGTACTTGACTATACCAAGCAATACACTTCACTATCAAAAAAATTATCGTATAATGTATGAAATATTACTCATTATTTAGGAAAAGTACAAAAACTTGAAATTAAGATCCCTTGTACCTGTATGAATTTCTTATGTCATTGAATGATTTCTTTCAAGTATTTTTAAGCCTTCACATTAGAAGTTAGTTGTACTTTAAGTTATAACTATCTTTTAGTCAACTTAAAATAAAGTTAGGTCTACTTTATTAAAAATTGCCTAATTTGTATTTGGATTTTAAATAATATGTTCATAAATTGAACTTATAATAAATTGAAGCCTTTTAATTAAACCTAATAGACCAAAATCAAGTTTCTTTAATAGGTAAGGGCCCACTTATAATAACTTGATTTATCATTAATACAAGTTTTTCATTTGAATTAACTAATCATAAATGACCAAAATCTAAGTAATAATCCTTAAACCACTTTTATAATTATCAAACTCATTATTCAAGAATGATAAAACATAATATAGCATTTTAAAAACAAATAGCCAAAATTTATTTACTAAAATAATCCACTAAAAACCATATGAAATTGAAATATTCAATGAATTTATTTGAAATAAATTGAAAAGAGCAAACTATGCAAACAGATTAGCCATAGCTAAATTATTATTACGATAGTCCATCTAGTATTAAATCAAAATTCAACATATAAAAAGTTGTCAAGTCCAACTGAATGGAATTATCGAAGGTTAAAAAAGTCTAGAGTATCAATAATAAATAAAAAATAACAATTTGTTTATCTTCTAAAACCAAATCAACCAAAGTAGCCCTATGTTCTATTTGATACTTAGTGTACTTGAGATATAGCCAACATCTAGATCCTAGTAATGCCTCCAGACTCACCCTCCACTTTTAAATTAATTTTCTTCATTATGTGGGTTATCACAATTGGGGATGAAGGGATACTAATACATGTATGACTCAAGGTAACAACATTGGCTAGGTCAATAATAGGATTTGAGGCTTAATATTTAACAAGGCATTATTTTTGGGATCAAAATGAATAAATGGGTGTAAATACACATATACATATTTATAGTATCTCAATCTTTTATATTTGAGAAATGCTAATTAGGGATTTCCCCTTCAATTTTAGACCTTCCACTACTAAAAGGCTTGCATTCACCATCTCACTATGCTTAAATGCTTATTTTATAGTCTGACCCATATCATTATGATGAATTAGACAACATGTACACTATATAAATCTTAAAACTTGATATATATCCTTCATTACCAATTACATACCCATATCTATTTTCTTATCTTTTGGACACTACTAGCCATAGAGTTAAACTAGCATCAATGTTAGTGTTTAGATCCTTATCTATTGTCTATTCACCTAAAGTCATCTAAATTGAGAATTATTCTAAACCTATGGGTCAACTTATTTATATTATTGAACCCTACTGTGAGATATTTTCAAAAGGTTTGGTAAAAATACAAGTCAGCCTTCAAATTATTCATTTAGAAAACACTAAGCAATCACTTATCAAGGCTCATTCAATCAATTACACAACTGATTTATTATGCCATATCCATCTCCATTATTGTATCAATCATAGGATTAGTCATGTAAAAGGTCTTAAGCATTCAAATAATATCCCATGAGCATTATTTGTCAAGTTACAAACTAGATCATTGCATGCATCTATGTATAGCATATTACACCATTATTTATACACAATGCCAAACATAGAGGATAACCAAATAATTATAAGGCCCTCAGAGTATTGGATATATAGGAAACACTCATTAAAAAAGGGTATTTGAGGTCAGGGTGTTTGAGCTTAGCTCGACAATATGATCCTACTAACCCGTTTTTGGTAAAATTCATTCTAAGGGTGAAGAGTTAGGGTTCAATCAATAATAATAAGGTGACAACTTGCATTATAGATTTGTAAACATAATCATAAAGGTGAAAAAAACCTGGAATGATGAAGTTGGTCACAATGAAAGCTAGTGGATATTTCATATAGGACAGTAGCATCATAACATGAGCAGTAACATCAATTGTAGTGTCCCAAGGTCAATATTAGTGTCCACGGTTATAGAAACAATATTTCCAAAATTTTGATCCTACACACTTCTACTTATGTCCAACCTAGATCTATTTACACATAGTAAACCAACTTAAGTATTATTTCTCTTTGGTATTGTAATCAATTTAACATCTTTCAAATTTGGTACTTTTTATATTTAGCATATCTCAGTTTTATAATTCAAGATATTCGTTTATATGAGTTTGAAATTAATTGGCCTACTATAGATTAGTTTATCACTCTTATGTGTAAACTAATTCAATATTATTAACCCTACCCCCACCAATCTAAATTTAGGTTTAAACAATGGGTTAATCTCATCATGTAAAGGTTGCATATGATGTGTTGAAAAATTAGAGAACTATGTCTATAAGAATGAGATCTCTAAGCACCTCTACAAAAAGTTTTCCAAGAATGGTTACTAAGGGATGATAAATGATTATAAATCACATAATTCAAGATATCCCAAAATTAAGGATGATCGACATTAAAATAAATGGAAACACTAGTGTCACGACTTAAACCATGCATAAATGTGCTAGAGGCCCTTCAGACCCTAAAAGGTCTACGTTGATAATTATTTTGAGTAGGTAGCATAGTATAATTTTGTTGAGATCTTCCCCTAATAGTATTCCTATCATTACTTTGAGAACTCTACTCCAACCCAAAATTTTGCTTACAAATGGAGAAGGGGAAGGGCAATAATAAAAATTTCAAATACAACTGCTATCTCTAAAAAGATTTTGAAGAAGAGTGAACATTTCAAATGAATTTAAAAAATCATAATTTATTTATAAAATATATGACTATTTGCTCAAAATAATTTATTTTCAATTATTCTAGGCACTTAAAAATGTTATCTTTCAAAATAATATAATAAACAAAAAAATGCAATAAGTTCTTATATCAGAACACAAGCAACTAACCCAAAATTTTATCACTAAAAATTTGAGAATTTGACTAGGTGAAATGACACTATTTCTACATAGGTTTCAAGACCAAAATTAATGCAATCATATCAAAACCACTCAAATATACTTAAATTCCAATTTCCAGCCTTTAACATGTTCTTATTGTATAAATTTCTCAAAATAAAAAATATGTGAATTTTGAAACAAACTAAAAACTCTTTATTATATTTATATTACATCTAATATGACAATATATAATAATTTAATGTCAAAACATTTCAAGATGAAATACCAATAATTCATATAGGGTTTCAATAAAGCCATGTTCATATTCAATCAAACAAATGACAATTTCTTATATTTGTTTGTAAAATTATTCGACATTATCTTCATGCAATAACTCAAAATCAATTTATCTTGTTTATAAGTAACTGAAGAAGTCCAAGAATAACCAAAATAGTCTCACAACCTTATAAAACATAAGTTAACTAAGATAAAAGTATTATAAATGATAAAAAATAATACCATAAATGTATATGGGTCTTTAAAAAAATGTGATACTAACAACTATTCAAATGTCCTTTTAAAATAAGTATCATATATATCATCTAAATTTCTTGTCTGCCAAAATGAATACTAACATAATGTTGATATTAGAGAGATGTGAATGTATAGTCATCACAATCCATTTGTCAAAATAATCAGAATCACAATTTTACTAATAACCCATCATTGATATTATGTAAAGTTAAAACTTATAAACTCTTTATGTTTAGAAATATGTCTTTACTGTTTGAAAACTTGATATATCAACTCTGTCTTATCTGATTAAAACTCTAATGAAAACTAAAATCACATGAAATTTTTGAACTCATAATATATGGATATATATATCAATAAATGACCAAGTACTTTTCATACAATGTGGTCTCAACAGTTATTCTTAAATAAAATTCAAAATCAAGCAAATCCTTTTGAGCCTTGACAAAAAACCATTTTGATTTCAAAGGAATGTCAGTATAAAATATTTTTGTTAATATACAACTACATGCAATGGTTTTAAATAGAAACCTAAGTTCAAGAATTGAAGACAAGAAGCCTAACATCCAAAAACATAATTTAAAGACACAAAGTTGACTGCATGCAAACATTGTTATTAGAATATGATAACATCCAATAAAATAATGACACCCATGTCTATTTGAGAAACAATCAATGTGCATGTAAGGATTTAAAAATGGAATAATAAAACCAAAAAAATATCGTGTTGTCCAAAACAAGACTACCAAAACTATTTTCAAACTACAACTTTGTTTAAGGAAATGATTGAGGGAAACCAATATATACTAAAAAGACCATTTTGTTTTGAAATAACTTGTTACAAATAAATTTTTCAATTCTTCATGATTATTAAAAATAAATAATTGAGCATACATGTAAAAAAATGTGTTTTTGAAAGAAACTTTGAATGCATTAAGTCCACCAAGACCGAAGAAAATCAAAATGATTGTCAAGAAAGTTGTTAAACACTTATGGATTTCTCAAAACATTTGTACAACTACTTAATGTCAAAAAAATACCCAAATGGTAGCATTTAACTTTTATAAAAAATTCTTTCCTAATAGAAAAAATGACCAAATGAAATAAAAATGACCATCTATACCTTATCTCTAGGTCACATTGAATGTAGATCATACAATTTATTGAATGTGAGGCACGTACAAGTGGCCACCTTTATTTTATACAAAATGTTAATAGAAACCTCTACTAAAATTTTATGCCAAGTTTAAAAACCTTGCCAAGGTCAATGCTAATAATCTTAGCCATCTCAATAAACCATCTCCGAGTATTTATCCGCATCTATCTATCCTAAGAAAAGCTAAAACCTCTAATTTGAACATGAAAATTTTAAGACCAAAGTCACATCAAATTTAGTAATTGTCCCGTATATCAAATGAGATCAAACTTATCAATTAAACATTATAATTAAACATTATAATTATTTGAAGTCCCTTGAGATTAAATAAAAAACCATTATATCAAATGCCAATGAAGGAAATGTTTAATCATTGACCAAATTCCTAGGTCAATACCATGTGCCATCACAAGATATGGTTATTGTGATTACTATTATAGTCATTTTTCAAATATTCAACATCAATATAGTTGATGATTATAGTAAACATAATTATATTCATAACAAGAGGCACTTAGAATATAATGTTAGGTAGGGCTTAGGTCTTTAGAGTGTCATTAGGGTTTAAGACTTTAGCAATTTAGTTTCTAAGGAATACTAAAGTTGTCAAATCATGGATAAATTAAAATATATGAACGTGAACTGTCACGAATTTATAAAAAAAAATTGAAAAATATTGAAGTCATCAAAATCATGAAAAACTTGTGGAATGGATGTTGGGTTGTGCCTTTAAAGCAAATGTGACATAATAAGTGTTGAAATTATCATGATATTGACTAAGAAGCATTTTTGTAGAGATGAAGAATTTACTTAAGAATATTGAAACTATCATAATGTTCATTTTATCAAACATGCTTCTCATAAGCCCTGATCTTTATACTATTTTCAACATATTATTATTAAAAAAGTAGAGAATATGAACTGAATAACACGATACCAAGTAAAATAAAACTGATTATTATATCAACATCCCAATCAAATATGTCATGTATTATGTTGTAATTACTTGAAAATGATCAAATACAATAATCAACATATAATCAAATAAGTACAATGATCATCAAGTGTTATTAAATAAGTTGGCCCCTGTCATACATATTAATCTAGATGTGGTACAATTTTTTTTTTTTAATTTTAATAATATTTTGACTAGGGTATAAAAATTTATGATAGCATGATTGTGGTAAGTAGTACATATAAGATCTATGATTTTTTTATAAATTTAAGCCTAAAATAGGAAGTTGCACATTGCTTCTATCAAAGAAGACATTAAATCAGAATCTAGGCCAAATTGTTGGCAAGGTTATGCACATGTTACACATTAAGAATATGTAAAATCTAATGAATATTTGTCCCTTATACTTCAAATTTCCTGAACATTATATCTACGCCAAGTAGAGTCAAGTAAAATTCACTACCAATGTTGTGTGGGCAAGTGGAATCTTGTAGGTGATCCATAATGACATGTTCAGACTGATGGTTATCCCATCACTAAACATGTTTATCTTCTATGTGTCTTTCATAGATGATTGCTCTCTCAAGACCTGGATATACTTTATCCATAAAAAATATGAAGCTCCAAATAAATTAAAGGAATTCAAAGCCCTTGTGGAGAACTATATGGAGAAGAGGATTGAATCATTTCACATAGACAACGGGGGTGAGTAATTCATTAAATATTTTAATGATTGTTTATGAAAAAGATAACTCCATATACACCATAACAAAATTGAGTTAAAAATTAGATAAACAAGACTGCGATGGATAAATCCTATAATATGCTAAGTGGTGTGCATTTCAAGCAAAAAAATTAGGTTAAAGTAGTGGCTACTACTTATAATATTATTAACATATATCCCACCTCATCACTGATAGACAAGACTTTACAAGAAGCGTGGATTGGTAAGAAGCCATGCTTATGAAACGTGCATTTTTTTTTACAAAGTCTACTCACACATCCCTAGAAAAAAAATCTTAAAAATTGACTTTAAATATATAAAATACATATTTAGTAGGTATGGGAGTGGTGTTAATGGGTAAAAATTATGGAATCTTGAGACAAATAATGTGGCCTATAGCCATAATGTAGTCTTTAGGGAGGTGCACAAGGTTCTTGCATAGGAATAACAAAAGAAGCATCCAAAGGAATAAAAATAAAAGGAGTGGGTTGAATCAAACATTGAAAAACTTGTATTTTAATATGGTGTGATAGATGAAGAGTCACAATAGATAGAAGAGGAGGAGCCTGGAACTCCAACTCAAAAGAGATCATAAAGGGAGCACAAAATGCCTAAAAGGTATATCCCACAAGATTTCCATTTTGTGTTCTTGCTATGAGTGAATGATAGTGAAGACACCAAGATGGTGAAGGAAGCTCTTTATTTCACAAAGAGAAAGTCTTGAAAGAAAACTACTAGGGAGGAAATAGAGTCTTTAGATAAGAATGAGACTTGGGACTTGGTGAAATTACCTCCTAGACGAATACCTATATGTTATAAGTGGGTTTTAAAAAAGAATTAGTTTGTGCAATGGAAACTATTTAAGACTCGGTTGAAAAATTATTCTCACAGTTAGAGGTAATTTATCTTGGTGAGACCTTTTCTCCTATCACAAAATTGACTTCAATCAAATTTATTTTAGCTATTTTTACAATATTTTATTTTGAGATAGATTAGATGGATGTTAGGACAACATTTCTACATGGAGATATTGAATAAGAGATATATATGCTTAATCCATAATTATTCAAGTTAAAAAGGAAATAGGAGTTGGTTTACAAGGTGAAAAAGTCCTTGTATGGATTGAAGCAATCACCTAAAATGTAGAATCATAAGTTCGATAGTTATGTAGTTGGACATGGGCTTCAATGCAACAATGGTGATCCTTGTATTTATTATAAGGAAGTGAGTGATAAATTTGTCATCATAGTCCTATATATGGATGACACGTTGTTAATCAAAAATGCAAAGTGCATGATCAAGTAGGTAAAGTCTCATCTATCTACGTAATTTAACATGAAAGATCTCAGTCTTACAAGATGCATCCTGGGCATGGAAATAAAATAGGATCATATAAATAGGAATATCTATCTAGACTATATAAACTATATTTAAATGGTATTGGAAATCTTTAGGAAGAAAGACTAGAAACATGTGCACACACCCTTTCTAGTTTTGTATAACTTACAAGCTACACAATGACCAAAGATAGAGGAGTTGGAGGACATAAGTCAACTTCCATATGCGAGTGTAGTGGGAATCCAAATGAAAGTAATGACCTACATAAGACCTAACATTACACAATAATTGGGAGTAGTTATCAAATTTATGTCCAATCCAGGAAAGGAGTAATGGGCCACAATGAAGAGGATATTCAAATATCTACATGGAACATTAGACATTAGAAATAAAGGATTTGGATCTACTAGGATTCATGGATTTTGACTGGGTTGGAGATTATGATTATCATAGATATACCAATGGGAATGTAGTAATGATAAAATAATAGGTTAGTGTTTTGATATATATCATTGAAGATGAATATATAATATCTAGTCATGCAATCAAGGAAGCAACATGTCTTCAAAAGTTATGTTTTATGGTTGGGTTCACATAGAAGGATATAAAATTAAATTATAAAAGTCAAAGCAAAATATGCCTATAAAATAATCTAGAGTATCATTCATGGATGAAACACATTAATGTGCAATATAATTTTGTGATGGAAGTGGTGGAAGAGATAAATATGTGTTTGGAGAAGGTAGACACAAAATAAAATGTTTCAGATTCATTGATCAAGGTAGTGAGTCTTGAGAAATTTTCTTAGTTTAGGGAAGAGATAGAAATGGATTATATAAGATATTAAAGGATGGATGTGTGATCATCCCTTATGAAATGTGTCCAACAAGTGGGATATTGTTGGGAAATGTTTCAATTTTTTATTACACAAATGTAAATTGTGTGCAAGATATGTGGTGTGTAAGGTGTTTTGTGGAAACATTAGATATGTATGATATTGTGCAGGTTTATTATACAATCATGGATGGTTGTGTATTATTACATAGAGGCTATCTATTATAGTTTCACAAGATTGATAGTATGCAAGAATGATAGTAGAGTTTCACAGGATATTCTACAAACTTTCATTGCACTCTAGGAGATTGCAAAGTGGGGCAATGACTGAGTTATATTATGGTGTTGCAAGGATATGTGAAACATAAAAAATAATGAAAGGTTATCTAAAGGAATTTCATACACTTATCTAAATTTATCTATTATATTGAAGAAGTGTTAGCAATGTCTTAGTGGTACTTTAACATGAACATGTTGAGGAGCATTACATATTGTTTACTTGCCTCAGTAGTTTGTGAATGTAGATTCCTCTATTATGTGGATGTTAAAAGTGAAACATTTGATATAGGAATGGATCTTCTAAGGAATAAGGTGAATCATATGGGGATTCATATGTGTAACAAAGGTTTTTGAATTTTGAATGCACATAATTAAGAGTGTGCATTATAATATATAGTAAGGTGTTGTATGAAGGTTGCAAAACCTTAATGTTTGGTTTAACTTTGTAAGACAATTTTATTTATGCTATAATTGAGAAGATTATTGTTCTAGGATATCTACCTGAAAGGGTTTTCCCAAGGAAAATTAGCGTCTGTGTATGCTTGTCATCATCTTTATTTATGTGTTATTTGTTTAGCATGTACAAGTCTATTTCCAACATAGTCTAGTATCATGTAAATGATGAATATGCATAGAATCCACTCAAGAATACAATGAAAATCATGTTTATATCATGGATATGAAAACCTCTAGCATAGGTGAATATATACCCTTTTATAAAGAAATGTTTTTGAATTTCATAATTTGTAATGTTTTTGAATTTTATAACATGAGATCTTGGCCCTTGAAGGGAGAATTATATGAATCATATAATCTAGTTTGAATGATTGCTAAGAATAATTTGGAGGAAGTTAAAAAATAAGTTTCTAAGGAATAACTTCCCATGGTGTTTTTCATCGAATAAATTGATGTATGATATTTATATATTACTTAGTTTTTATCACAAAAATAATGCCCTAGTCACCTCAACACATAAAAAAAATAGAGTAATGAAATTAAGAGCCACTAAACTCATCATATGGAACAATACTTTATTAAAAAAAAGTTCAGATGGAAAATTTATAAGATGCAATGACAAGAACAACAAAAGAGGATGTTGGAGGCTTTCCAAAACAAAGCACGTAGAGGTAACTTTTATTACTAGTTCACAACGTTCAAAATTTTATAAATCTAGTAATATTAGCCATCAATTTTCAAAAACTCATATGAGTGGTTGTTGAAGTGTCAAGCATACCACATTTTTTGGGAAGATAAAAACTTGCATCTTTACACCTCATATATATGATAATTGAAGAACATTTTTATTAACTGGGGCTTGATTTCATTATCACATTGAATCTTCATTTAGACATTGGCTACACTCATGATCTGATTGCTACATATTACTTACAAAAATGAGTGGAAGTGATCCTAGTCAAACAAATAACTTCCAAATTTATGTGTAACTTCATAAATGATAACATTATCATTATATTTTCTATATCGTAGAAAATAGTCACATACAATGTATCAAAATTTTCTTCTAATGAATTTCTTGGCCTTTTTATGAATATAAAATTTCATTATCTCATTCTTCGTATTGCTACCCATAGGGAAATGGAGAATAAGAATAAATTAACAAGAATGTTATGACTATCATCTTTAAACGTGTGGATGATAAATAAAGAAGTTGACATAAAAAGTTGTATGATGCATTATGTGCATCTTACATAACACCAAAAAGAGATATATTGACTTTCCCCTTCAATATAATCCCTACATTACAACTCACTTAAGATATTAAAGATGAAGAGTTCAAGGATCCCCTTAAAAAACCAAATGTGTATCTTACTAAGATTGAATAAGAATGTGTTATTATGGTAGATCATATCATTGCTCATCAAAATAAGGTGAAGAATATTTTTGATCATTGTTTTACCAAAATTTGAATTAATATGGAAATTAACCCTAATTAAGGTAAATTAAATAGAATAAATCAATATATTGTAATGACATTTTGATAAGTAGAATGAAGTTAAAATACTAAATTCGATAATGTGTAAATTATTGAAAGAAGGCTAACTTTGAAATGTAAAAAAAAAACTTAGTAGTTCTATTTTATTGTTGACTGTGTTTGACTAATAGAAAGTTGAAATAAAAAAACATGAATCGGAAATGAAAATCCCTAGAAGCTAGAGCTTAAAATGAAGGACATTATCAATAAATTAGGACAATGGTGGCAGCCATTATTGTCCATATTGTAAATTTGTCATTTACATAAAAATAAGAACTGGTGTCATAGTAACTTGTGACAACTCTAATTAGGAATGTATGTGAAGTTTTAGCTTTCAAAAGTGTGTAAAAGACCTAAAAATAGTTTCTCCAATATTGATACCCTAGTAGGCTTTTGCAATGATTTAAAACTTGCAAATAGAAAAAAAGTGGAGTGTAATTGGTTGAGTTGAACCCAATCATCCCCATGGTGAATGAATGTTGCCTACATATCCAATACTTCAAGGAGGGAATCAAGCCCACGTAGTTCTCCCACTTAGATTGATTTATGAAATTATGCTTCTTTGACTACATGAATGCATCTAGAAACATATTGAATACTTGATCATGCTTTATTTATGTCTAGATAAAATAAAATTTTGACTTGATTGAGGATTTCTTAGAATGCTTAGAATTAGAATTGGGATGAATAGGAAACATTTTCTTAATGTGAAATAGTGTAAATATGCCTATGTATTGAAATTTAAAACTGATATAATAAGTAACTTGGTTGTGCCTTTATAACCATAAAAAATGAGAATATGTGTGCTAGGAAGCCTTAAAACATAGAAGACAGGGTAAAGGATGGCTTGATTTCATTTTTTTTATTAGAGAGATTAAGATATAAACATCCCATAGGGGCATAAATGCCTACAACTATTATCCCTATTGGACATTGTTGTCTCTTGGGGAAACATGTGAAACTTTGGATTTAGGTTTAGCCATACAGATTCTTAAGGGCATATTTAGCAATCAAAACCTTTCTGTAGGTGATAGATAATAGTTTGGAATAAAAATAGGTCCTCCTAGGTGATTAAAATAGTGTAATGTGGAAAAATAGATATTAAGTACAAAAATTAATTAAGGATAAAAATGGATAAGACTAACATGATCAAGTATTCATGACTAGATTTAGGTTACTACATCCCTCCCCCCCATGCCCCCCCCGCCCCCCCGCCCCCCTTCCGCAACCTTCTTTAATTTAGAAATGAAATTCCAAGATTAAAACAAAAAATACCTTAGTGTGTAAGATACACATTGTATTTTATCTAGTACTCCAATCATGTAAGGCACCATAATCTTTGATAAATCCTACAAAATAAATAGTAGTTACTTTGGTCTTTTTAAAACCAAATTTTAAAAAAGTTTAAATTTGAAATTTGAAAATGCTTGAATTTGAAATTTGAAAATGCTTGAGTTTAAAATTTAAAAAAGCTTGAATTTGAAAATTGAAAATGCTTGAAATTGAAATGAGATCAAGGTAAAAAGACATCCTGTATGTTTAAAACCAATGTTGATTTTGTGACTTTGCTTGGAGATGATGCTTCTTTAAAAAAATTGGAGAATTGATGCTTCCCATGAACAACTTGGAGAAGATTGGTCGTTTATCTAAATCAATGGATAATTTGAGGGTGATCAAGCCGCAAATTGAGTTTGCACTTGTAGAATAGAAATAACACCCATTGAGGGATGAAAAAAGATCAATTAATTCAACTAATATTTGAAATTTAAATATGTGAAATGGGTTGAATTTAAAAATATATTTGCATACATAATGCTAGAGGGCATTGACCCTCTAAGTTATGCACTGTGCACTTAAATTGAATCAACCAATGCAGTTGTATTATAGATTCAATTACAAATTTGTTCCTAAATTCATGATTAAAAAATAATAGAGTACATATATGCTCCTTCCATGTCCATATCTTAACATATATTATTTTGAAAATTTTAAAAATAATATAGTGTGCATGAATTTGTATCAGGGTTCCATTATAACAGTAGAATTTGTAACTATATGTAAATGATGATTGTAAATTATGTATGAAACTTGTGCATAAAATTATATCATACAGTTGAAATTGTGTGAATTTTCACTTTGAATCTAAAATATTAGTGCATATGTATAGCATATGTCCCCATAATATGTGCCAATGACTAAATTTTGAACCATTTTGCAACCTTTGAAACTGTATTTTGTACCAAAACTGATTTTTTATTTTTGAAAAGGTCTATCTCATGTATAAAAATCCCACTAAAATGCCACCATTTTAAGGTGATATAATTGATCCTAAAAGTCACTCATATCAAAATAAATTTTAACTACAACATGCATAGTAATATATAATGATTGAATAATGTAGCATATGTGAAAATTATGTTAACATAGTAAGATTTTACATCATTTGGATTTGGTAAGTCACACACGAGGAAAGGCATATAGAAATGTTTCAATGAATCTCATAGTAATAAAATTTAAAGTTAGTATATTATGTGTTAGTAGTGCATTATATGGATCATGACACTCATCAAACTTAACAGGCTCAACAAACACACAAGCACAATGATAGCAATGTGAAACCATAAGGCCAAAGGCCACATGCAAGGGACATGTTAAAATGTTATCAAGGGAAAAAATGCACATACAAAGGACATGGATAATGCTACAAATAAAGGACAAGTTCAAATGTCACACATGCCACACAAGATTTTATAAATATGTTAAAATAAGTTTGCACACAAGGACCAAGAGCCTTGCATAATAGATAAGCAATATCTAATTAAATATGTAAAAGTAATAACATCAATGGAACATATAACTATAAATGTAGTCTAATTCATGCATATGTAATGTGATCATATCTTAGCAAATAACATATTCATTTACACCATGTAAGATATATAGGTTAGCAAGATGTTTGTAAATAGTATAAAGCTCAAAAATACATGATAATACATGTGCATATTATAACCTATAGATAAAACTCCCCCAGTTTAGCAAGGCTACTAGGTAGAGTCAAGTCCAACATCTTATTTCTTGTAAAATTTTGTATGTCTTGCATAACACTCATGAATATTGATAGTTAAATGTACATGTGATAAAAAAGAAAGTGATATATACTAATCATGAGATAAATAACATATTGAAAAGCTGTGAACTACATGTATAATCATGTTTATGTCTTGATTTAAGAATATTAAAATATTTTGAGTGTTTTTTATCTTTATAATATTTGATTTTTCTTTTTTTGGAAATTTACAACTAGAAACAATAGAAACTAATGATCAATAAGGTGTCAAAAGTAGAAAAAGGGAGAAAGATCTAAATAGTCCATGACATGTGTCAATATAAAATATGCACTAGAAGTGATTGTATGACCATGTATGAGCAAGATTCCCCCAATGTATATGAATTGTAACTTTGAAAATATATGCAAACAAAAAATAATATGCAAATGTACACATTTAAAATATGGAGCATGTATGAATCAGGAAAAGAAAAAATTTGCATGAAAAATAATGATTTGCATATTAAAACTAATAAAATATTTGAAAATTATAAGTATTAAGGATATTTATGCTCAAACTATGATTTCTAGGTGAAAAATGGCACATGATAGGATTGACCAACTAGGACAATAGTGGAAATTATTTATGTTCATAATTGGTTGATTATGTCCTTGTTAGAGAATGATAATTTATTAGTGTAGATTATAAACAAAGAGATATATTGTAGTTTTTTACAAAATTGAACATTATTTTAAACTGTCTAGATCTAGACAGTGAAAAAGAAGATCCAAGAGGTGAGCGAATCAACAAGAGCCACATTATTAGAGGATTTCATCAATCAATTGCATGTGCAAACAAATTAAATAAAATTATGCAATAGTCAAGAAGTTATGCATAATTAGATTTTTTAATTTTTTTGAATTATTTTAATGTTTTATTTTTATTTTTAAATGATTTTAGTCAATGATCATCTAATAAATCATCTTCACCATGATTGAAAGTATTTGCATTATGTAAATACATAACATATTCCTCTTCTCCTTCAATACCCTAGTCATTGTTACCATCATTTGGTATGTGAATTATACTTCCTTCATGTGAAAATGTAATGCCTTGTTGGTTAGTATCTATTATAACTTACATTTTACATAACCATAAACATCCAAATATAAATGATAGCTAATGTGCATAAGACATAACCCATACTTTTGTATTGACCATTTTTGGTCCATAAGTAATTGGGTATATGATATATTCAAGGGATTATTTGAAATATGCATTATGGTGTGTCATTAATAATATATCCATTTTTTGGTAATTCATTCACACTGCACATAGTTTCCTTTTTAGTAGTATCAAAGTGATTATGATTGAAATAAGCTCTTTACATATATACTATGATGGTTAAATCTTCTTATCGAGGATGTTTTTTTTACCTATTATAGTTGTATGTAATGTTTTTTGAATTCTTTTAATTAAATATGCTTGTTAATTTTGTATTAATATAATAGTGCCTTCCTACTTGTAAATTTTTTAAAATTCTTATAATATCTTACAATGTTTTGTGTCATGTCCTATGATTATATGATAAACACAAATTAATTTACCTTATATATGTAAAATGTGTGTTTTTGATCGATGTATAATAGTAGGTAAGGTGATAATATTATTATCTAATAACATTTGAAAAATTATTGTAGGCATATCTTGATGTGGCATTATTTGTAATAACTCTGAAACATGTGTATATGATATTTACACATTGTTCATTGAGTTGCTCATAAGTGATATATTTGGCCTATAGTTGCAAAAATTACTTAAATTATCATCTTTAGGCATACCTAAAATTTGATTAACTTTTTAATTTGACTAGTTTATATTAATTTGCTTTGAATCATCATAGTAAACTCTTAAAGCAATAGGTGTGAATAAAGTATGAGATAAAGAATCATCTAAATAATTGAAGCTTAATTTCCATAATTGATCATCCATCATATGAACCACATTGGCTTCATCATCATCACTATCATAATAATTGAAAACAATTCCATCATTTACCTCATAATTAACCAATAAAGCAAGATCATGAATAGCATATTGTTGGTTTTCATTGTCTTTATACTCTTTTTGTATACATTCTTCTTCCACTTGTATCCTTTTTTGTTCCCTTTGTAACTTATTCTTTTTAAGTTGTTTTGTTTGTAAATTTTGACTTTCTAATTGTTGCTCTTATAAATATTACTTATACAATATATATCTATATTTTTGGAATCTTTGAAATTGTTTTTGCACATTCGCTTGTTCTATTTTCAATTACTCAAGTTTTTTTTATGTTTGCTATATTTCTTGTTGATCCATGTGTAAATTTTCTTGATCTATTTGATTGTTATTAGTACTTGAATCTCTAATTTGATATGTGAATTTTTTGTCCCAATGAATAACTTGAGGAGGACCTAGATAATAACTATATCATCCAATTTTGAATGATATCCTTTAATAAATAAAATTAGAAAGAATTATCATATGTAAAAAATTCATATGAGTATCCTTCATGCACGCCTGTAAGACATATATGTAATGTATATGGGACTGATGCCACATGTGTATCCATGGTCTCCCTAATAGAAAATTATAAAGTAATTTATTAGGCATAACATGAAATAGAGTAAACACTATTTTTGGTCCTTATGTTAAATAAATCATTCCAAGTACTTGTCTTGAAGAATCATCAAATCCTTTGATAGTTTGATTTGTGTGTTGGATACTATAAAATTTAACACCCAATTATTATATAAAAATACCACTATAGATGTTTACTCCTAATCTAGCATCAATCAATACATTGATTCCTTTATTTTGCATTGTAACTTGAATAAATAGTGGATGATTTTGTATGATTACATCTTGTGTTGGAAATTATTCATCTTTAAAGGTAATAATCTTTTTAGTATTTATGCTTATTATATAAGCAAAATTAATATGTTTTATATCATTAGGAATATTATTATCCATTAATGCAACATATAAAATGTCCTTATAAAATT
>JARHVA010002044.1:2095000-2235000 GCA_037957365.1 Torreya grandis
CACATTGTCCCTATTGGACATTGTTGTCCCTTAGGGAAATAAGTGAAACTTTGGATATGGGTTTGCCCATACAAATGCTTAAGGGAGTTTTTAGCAATCACAAATGATTAAGGGAGTTTTTAGAAATCAAACCCTTTCTATAAGTGACAAATAATGTTTTGGAATAAAAATAGGTCCTCTTAGGTGCTTAGGATAGGGTAAAGTGCTGAAATAGGTATGAATTAAGTGCACAAGTTAATTAAGGATAAAAGGGCTTAAACTAACATGTTAAGTATTCGTGACTAGATTTATTTTACTAAAATCATAGATCAAGGAAATGTAACTTCTAAATTAGATATTTTGTAATTTTTTGGGATAAGAAAAGAGAACCAAGAGGTAGGTACAATAAATTTGCCTCATTGTGATTATGTCCCTTTAAGATTTGTCACTTTTGTGGTGATAAAACTTATTACATGGATTAAAAATATGGTACCCATCTCCCCTTTCCCCATAATGGGTTAAATCTGAAGTATTTAAAATAGTGAATTTAGGTTGTCTCCTATCATTTTCTATTAGTGAATTTGAATATTTTGTTGTGTTATTTTTTATTATTTTCCCATTAGTCCTTTATTTTTTTTGTGTTTTATCTCATTGTCCATTGTTTTGTTCCTTTAATATATTTTCACAATGGATAAAACACTATTATAAACTAATATTTTTAAGTTCACCTTTTATCCCTTACAATCCAAGTCCATACCTAGAGCTAGTTTTTGTACAAAAAAATTATTTTTTGTTAAAATTTTAAGTACCCTATTTTTAGATTCCAAAAACCATGTTGTCATCAAATTTTAGCTAAGTGTTTTTCTCTTAATTTTTCCTAATAGTAGTTTTTAGTCATTTATTTCTTGTCTTTCAAGTGTCTAAATATTTATTATTCCTTTTTTCAACCATTTATATATAATATATTTTCAAAATTAAAAAATTGGTATTTTTCATTATAGTCATATATGTCTTCAAACTTCATTTTCCCTGCTCCTATGTGTTAATCATTTTTTTAATATTAGTGGCATATGAAGAAACTCACTTTTATCCTTGTTTCCTTATCTTATAAACTCCATTGTCCAACCCATAAAGCATAAAAGGATTTTTCAAGTTCTACATTAAATTGTGCACAATGGTCAATCTCAAGAGGGCTAAGATTTGTAGACACATGGGTCCCCTATGAGCCCCACACATTTTTATAAAAACACAATTTTTTTATCTTTCACCTTTTATGTTGGAATCATATTAAATAAATATAATATACCCTTCAAATTTAAAATATATTGAGTTAAAACAAACCTAAGGAATGGCATAAAAACAACAAGGAGGTGGTAGGGTTATGACAAGGATTGGCAATACAAAACATGTCATTGTTGGAAATAACAAATACAAAACCAACTGAAAACATAAAAACATTAGCAATAAAGATACATACATCCACCAATAGGGATAAAATAGGTGGGTCTCAAATAGGGACACAAACACAAGGGCCAATGATGGGAATGATGCCTTGGGGAGACTTGGTAATCTTGTTAGACTTCAACATACAACATCATTTATATCAATACAAGGGTGAAATCATATGGGCATGTTAATCATACATTCAATAATACATCTTGGATTATACACATACTAGTCTGTCAAACACTCATGAAAAACTACTCTATGTTGACACAAAATAATATAAAGGTATTTTAAAGTGGAGGCATCTTGGAAATTGAGATAAAATAGGAGCAAAAAACTCATAGTTATCCATCAAGGGCAAACCATAATAATTCAATAGTCACTTCCATAATGTAGTAAACATAGGAAATTTAGGCAATGCAAGGGAAAGAAAGGGGTAAATAAAAATTGAATACATTGCTTAAGAACAAAGATGAACTGAAGCAGGATGTGAAATAACACACCCAACTCACTCCCCATATGTAACATGAGAATGATGATACACATCATAATTTTAGGTGGGTTTTCGAGGATAAGAAGAAAGGAAAGAAAAATGTGGGTAAAAAATAAAGGGAAATTGAAATAAATTTGGAAAATAAAGGGGGAAAAGATGAAAAGAACCAAGAAAGTAAGGAACTATATGGCCCAACATCAATACCACTAATATGATCACCCAAGCTATATATTAATGAATTAATCAACATGAAAAGGATGCTCAAAGATTTAGAAAAAAAGAAATAATATGAAGACATCAAGATGATAGATTTTTTAGATTCTAATTGAAAGCTTGTAAAAGATAATAAAATACTCAAGGATCAAGTATACAAATTGTATAACATTGAAAATGGGAAGCAAGAGTTGATGATGATAAAACAAGCTTTAAATAATTTGAAAATAACAAAGGAAAATAAGCCAAAAGTGAATGAAATAACGAATGTGCCACAAACAAAAGACTCCCAACCCATAATTACAAATACATAAGTAAAATAAATTCACATGAGAGTCCAACATGAGAAGGCCAAGTCTTGGGCATAAATACTAATAGGAATTTTAGAAGAACAAAGGAAGATAATAGAAAAATAGGTTAGAATATAAATAAGAGAAGAAAAGTATTAGCCCATCGAGTTAGCTTAGGTGGTTGAGTGTTGAATTCTATATGTGGGAGGTCTTAGGGTCCAATCCCCTAGGTTGACCACCTTTATCATGATGGGCCTCACATGATGTCCTCGATGGGTCAGGTGAATGAGAAATGTAAACATTGGTGGCTTTACCTATGGTGTCATCCATGGATGTGGGGAAGTATCACTTGGTTTTCACCATGGAATTAATTTTGATGGAAAAAAATAGAGAAGAAAATGATTGACATGATAGGTTTGAAACCATCATTATTAAAAGATTGAAAGACTACAATGAAAATGAGAATACAAAAAAATTAGAGACTTCTTGGTAGACTAGATGCATTAGACATGACATAATCATCGGGCAAAAAGAATGAGGAAATTGATATAATTAGGAAAGGACATTCATGTAAGAGTTATCATGAAAAATGTATAAAATTAAAATAAGATATTAAGTAATAAAAGATATATTAGTGTTTAACCCTAATTTGGATTAAGGAATCCTACTTGGGTAGATAAGGTCAAGGATATATAAATGATATGGCACAAGGGTGAATATCAAATCTAAAGTAGGCCAATTAATGTGTTAAACTCATATGTACCATATGTTGAATTTATTAAACTAATCTAGGTTATTAATGGAAAGTATAAATATGTTAGATATATAAATGACATAAAAGAGAGTACATAGTTGGTTATGCTGCTAACACAAATCTAAATTTGGTATAGGTAGGAAGATAGTTCTAGATCAATCATCAGATTATGGATATGGTGCCTTTGCCTTTATGGACAATTACATCGATGCTAGTATGTTTTATAGAATATCTACTCAAATAAGATGCAACCACCTAGATGCTTCTAGGTTTGGATTTACCTTCACTCTAGTGTATTCATATATAGGTCATGCACTATCACTCCTAGTTAAATGGAAAAACCCTAACTTTCCATCTTTAATGTGACCTTGGAGAAAAATGGGTTAGTGGGCACATGGTATCAAGCTGATTTGCAATGACCTTGATGTTAAAAGGGCCTATATAGTGAATAATCTAGATAAGGGCCTCAAAATCTTATAGTTATCCCCTACATGTTGGATTATGTGTGAATCATGTAATGTGTGTAAAGTAATTACAAAGGTGACCTAGCTTGTAACTTGGTAAATATAACCTTATGATTGCTCCTTTAGTAGTCAGACCTATAGTTATGTTGTTATTTTGACTGATATCGGAATAGGGCATAATAATAAAGGTTTTGGTAACTTTAGTGTTTCTTGAGTGCTCTTTTGGTTTGATTGATAGGTGAGGAATGAATTAGGATTGATATTATATTTATACCAATCCTATCAAGAGATAACTCACATTACTGCACTTAGGTTGACAATTATAATACATTTCATTTAAAAAATTAGATGACTTTAGGGACTATACACTTGCATCGGCTCAGGATAGTAATGTTAACGTTACTATCTATCTTATGCATTAGTTTCTAGGGAGCAGGAAAGAAGGCACATGCTCAAAACTTATAGAGGTGTAATATAAGTACATTTTAAGCATTATAGGCAAGATGGGATGTCTATGTCATCAATATAAGGCTATTCATATTAAGAGATAGGCTAAAGGGCACAAGATAGAGTAGATGTGAGGATTGCAGAAGCAAGGCATATATAATACTAAGAGGAATAATCGAGGTTTGAGTTTTCCAAGTGTTCAAGATTGAGGTGCTACATAATCACAATATATCATCTACATTTTCCCCCTCTTTAATCTAGTAATAAAATTATTAGTTTACAGGAAATAAATAAGTACTTGGGTTTGTGTGCACACCTTGTCTTTGCTTGATATGAATTTGAATGCTTTTTTGGATTTAAATTTGAATGATTTATTGGTGACTGACCTGCAACCAAGATCATGTTATAATGTATAATCAGTGTATATAATATGGGTTAAAAGTACTTGAAATAGATTGAAATTAAAAGAGCAAGTTTTAGGAGTACACTTGTGTGTCGATGTAACTGCCTTACCTATTGGCAAGTTGTTTTTGAAAAATATATATGATTATAAGGCTTTGAAAATGATAGTAGGATACATATAGATAAATATTTAAATTTCATATATCCAAGGGAAGAGAGAGAGAAAGAAGTTGGAAGGCACATGCCCCTAACTTTGGAGCAAAAGTGAGTTACTACCTGACAGTTGAGATTAGCTCAATGGTGTAACCTGATGATACTTATATCTTAGTGATTTTGGATGATCAAGTCCAAACTAAAAACTTATCAAGATTGAGTGATTTAATCACCTCAACCATACCAAAAGGTGAACCAACTACTACAATAGCTTGACTCGCTAAAGTTTAGAAAATTCCATAGGGTATTAGTACATGTAATATTTTTAGAATTTGAGATTGATTTAGATTTTATAATATTAGGCACATATTTCATAGCATATACACCTTAGATACGTCTCATGCTATAGCTATGTATAATAATGGTACCATCTATAAAATTTTTCCATAAATATGTATTTGAATCATATAACTATGTGATTTGGATAATTCTTAAAATTGTGTAAGTGTGAATGACATGTTTTCAAAGTATGTCCCCACTATATATCAATAAATCTGAAATAGGTATAAGTACCAATGTAGAGGGCATGTTTCCAAAACATGCCCCCACTGTAAATTGGAGATTTTGAATACTGAGTAGGTGTGGAGAACATGCTTCTAAAGCATGACCCCACTGAATCTAAAAACTATGAATTTGTGTAATCCATGTCTATATGACATTCCCCACTAAATCTGAAAACTAGTATAAGTACCAAATACTAAATGAGTATGGATAATAATGCTTACGAATCATGCCCCCACTGAATCTAAAAAACTATGCCAAGTGTGGAAAGAATGATTCCAAAGCATGCCCCCACTAATTTTCCCCCCACTTTGAGGTGAGGGAAAAATAGTACCTATAAGTTACCTCACCTCAAAAGGGTAAAACAACTATAAATCTATGAATGTAATCATGTATCATATAGAATGAAACATGTATAGGTAAATGTATCATTTAAGTGCACAGAATTAATGTGATCAAATTTAGGACTAAGATGCATGACAAATATCATGGAAATGTCTAGATATTAACTATAAAATATCAACAAGAAAATAAGCACACACACAAGAGCACTCAAAATCAATTCAACAAACAAGGGTCCAAAGAGGCCACAAATAAGGGGCATGTTCAAATGCCACACAATCGAAGGGGCATGACTTAGTTAAATATCTACAAAAATAAGCATTGACATATTCAAATGACCATGTAATAAGCAACAACATATTCAAATGTACAAAAAGGCAAACATAATCATAGGGGCCACATACAATGGAGCATATTCAAATACTCAAAAAAGCAAGGCAAAACACTTAAGTGTCTAAAGGAAAACACAAGCAACCAAAATAAATATGACATAGTGGCCCATCGATAAAATGTGTTAGCAAAAATTGTCAAGTACATAACATATCAATTACCATGTGCAAGATATAATAATGGATGACAGGCATGTGTAAGTACATGTTTAAGCTCAAACATGATAGTGTAGAGCGATCATTGAATCATATAACCTGTGTATATCAAGATCATAGAATATGGATGCCTCTAATGTCTTGGTGATATGAGTAGAGGGAAATACCAACACCCATAAGTGTATCATTTATCTGTGTATGCCTATATATATGTATGTAGGACTAAATGATATACTAGTCCTCAACATGGAACTAACACTTAGATATCAAGGAGCCAATAGAACATGTAAGTGACAAAAATGTTTTTTAATTTTTGAATGTTTTTTTTTTTTCAAAAAATTTGATGATGAAGAAAGATAATCTTATGATTCCATCCAATGGATGGTCATTTATGTCTCCTCCCTGTGAACATTACAACCTCAATTTATATCTTTTAAATTCTTTGCATCATGATTAGATAGGTTGAAAAGGTAAATAGCATGTTCCTCCTCACATTTTTCATGTGTAGTAGAATATGTAATATTATCATTAGAAATATAAATTAGATAAAAGGAAAATCCTTATTGATTTTGATCAATTATTTCTTATTTGGTATAGCTAAAGTGTTTTGAGTGTAAATGCATATGGAGATGTATTAGGGATAACCCAAACCCATATTTGAATTCCTTTAGGACCACAAGTACTTGGTATTTTTATGTTTCCCAAGGAGTCTTTCTAAGTGAGTGACCTTATTTTGAAAATCTTGTAAGTTAAAACTGAGCTGCTGAAAATGATTTACGATATAAGTGGTTTTGGTTTGTATAGGACCAATATGGTTATGCCAATAATAAACACCACCCATGTATAAGGTAATTGTTAAATCTTGGTGATGTGATGTGTGCACTTTTTGATTTTATACATTTGAGGATTTGACATAGGATGAGGATCTTCTATGGTCCCCATATGAAGTAAGTTTTGAAAATCACTCATACAAATATTTTGAATACCACATTTTTGTTCATAATACTCATGTTTACTCCCTCATTTTTACAAGGGATAAAACTTTAGTACATGGAAGGATAAAAAGTGGTTAAGGAACCCTTTGGTAAGCTATATAACCAATTGTGATCCTCATCATAAATGCTCATATGGAATACCTTTAATAATAATTTATCATCATTTTTCCATTGACCAAAATAATGTACATAATTTAGCATGTACTAAAATGGATTTTTATTGTGCCAAAAGATAGGTATATTTGATAATTAAAAACCATGTGGAGAATTATATTCAATTATACATTGTACAAGAGGTTGCTTATTGAATAAGGTAACATTTTCATTAGCATTATGGAAATCCAATTACATTTTAAATATATAAACTAGTTTTTGAATATCCCTAATAGTGCTCATCAAAGACATAAGATAATCCATAGGAATCATGGTGTTTGATATAGGTGTTATCATTGATTATAAACCACCCTTTCTTTTGGATGTAGGTATATTAATATCATCATTGTCATGGATAACAAATGCAATTTTGGAATCCCTGAATTTTGGATGTTTTGGTAATGGTTCTTATTCTTGATGTACATCTATGTACTACTCAATATATGGTACCTTATTTTCATCTTGATATGAAGGATCCATGATACTTGACTCACCTATTTCATAAGTGTATATATGCTCAAGAGGATGCATTGTTTATGTGGTATGATTATAGGAATGCCTTTGGTTTTGGATTGTATTTTGTAAAATTTGAAAGGTCTATCATCAACAAGCATCATTAATAAAGTCCCATCATGTATTAACTTTACACATATATGAAGTGTTTATGGGATGGATTTTATTGAATGTATCTAAAGTCTACCCAAGATTATATTATAATATTATGATTGAAACAACACCTGAAAAGTAGTTGAAATAGTTTTAGATCCCAATGTCACATCTAATGTTATTTAACCAACTAGTGGGTTATGTAAATTATCAAAGCCTTTGATATGCATAGTCAACTTTTGAAGTAGATGGGTGTTAATTCCCATAATGGTTAGAAAATTTATACTACAAATATTTAGGCTTGATCCATTATCAATGAGCACCCTTTTGATGCCCTTATTCTATATTTCCACTTATATGAATAAAGGTAACTCTTGATCAATAATATCTTTGGATGGTAAGTCAGTTAGATCAAAGGTAATAAGTTTGGCATTGTTTTTGAGATCTTTCATGATACCTACAAAATAAAAAAGCTCAATGTCACTTAAAACTCGAGTTTCATGCAATGTCTCATATAAGATGTCCTTGTAAACATTAGATTGATTTAGGAGCTCAAGTAGTGAAATTTTAACATGTGTATTGCTTAATTAGTCATGTTGGCATCTAGATATGAGATCTATAGCATTAAAAGAGGACTTATGTATAGATATCAAATGGTGTCTCTATTTTAACACTCATTAAGTACATGGATTTGCCTAACATTTTTTACAAGACAACTAATACAACAAACCATAACAATTATAAGGTATTGGGCCATGAAATAATTTACATATGTGTCCATGGAAAACATGATTTCAAGACTTATTGATTAGGGATCAACAACAAGAAAAGAGAATAGAGAACCCTAACTGGCCTAGGGTTTGATGTTCAAAGATCAAGTTCACCAAATGTTTAACCCTAATTTGGATTAATGAATCTTACTTGGGTAAATAGGATTAAGGATATATAAATAATATGGCACAAGGGTGAATATCAAATCTAAATAATGTTAATTAATGTCCTAAACTCAAATGTACCATATGCTAAATTTATTAAACTAAGATAAGTTATTAATGGAAATTATAATTATGATACATATAGAAATGACATAAAAGAGAGTACTTGGTTGTTTCTGATGTTAATGCAGATCTAGATCTAGTATAGGTGGAAAATAGGCAGGAAGACAATTCTAGATCAATCATCAAATTCTGGATATGATGCATCTGGCTCTCTAAATAGTTGTATCAGCCTAGGATAATGGATCGACACTAATGTCTGAATTTGATGCTAGTGTCATGTATAGAATATCTACTCAAACAAAATGTAAACACCTAGATGATTGTGGGTTAGGCTTCACCTTCACTCTAGTGTATTCAAATCTAGGTCATGGACTGTCACTCTTGGTGAAATGGTAAAACCCTATATTTTTATCTTTAATATAACCTTGGGGGAAAATGGGTTAGTGGGAACATAGTATTGAGATGACCTAAAATGACCCTATTGTCAAATAATATTGCCTACATAGCCGATACTCCAAAAGAGGGCCTCAAACTCATGTAGTTCTCCCCTATGTGTTGGCTTATGTGTGAATCATGTAATGTGTGTAAAGCAAGTAAAAAAATTACCTATCTTGTAACTTGGAAAATATGACCTTATGACTACTCCTTTAGTACTTTAAACTTGTAGCTAGGTTGTTTCTTTGACTAATATTAGAATAGGGTAGAATAGGAAAGCTTTTAGTAAATTGAGTACTCTTTTGGTCTAATTACTAGGTGAGGAATGAATGAGGGTTGATATTTTGTTTATATCAATACTATTAAGAGATAACTCACATTAAAGCACTAAGGTTAACTACTTTAATACATTTCATTTCAAAATTATGACTTTAGGGTATTGGACACTTTCCTCAAGTCAAGATAATAATGTTGACACTACAATCTATCTCAAAATTTAGTGTCCAAGGAGTAAGAGACTAGACACATGATCAAAACTTATAGAGGTGTAAGATAAGTACATTTTAAGAATTTTGGGAAAGATGGGATGTTTGTGTCATCAATATAAGGCTAGTTAAATTAAGAGATAGGCCAAGGGGCATAATATAGATTAGATTAAAGGCTTGCAGAAGCAAGGCATGTGTAGGAATAAGAAGAATATCCAAGGTCTAAGTTTTCCAAGTGTTCAATATTGAGGTGCTACATAATCACAAAATATCATCTACACTTAGAACGACACACATTTACCTAGATAAAGATTTAACCCACATGCAATAAAAATAAATAAGGAAAGAATGGGAGAAAGTCAAAGTATCAATAGATGCATGAAAATGGGTATCATTATAGAATGGAAGAACCCAAATTAGCCACCAAATTACACAAAAAAAATAAGGACTTGGGATACCCTAGGAGCACTTGACCTTGGTAAGTTAGAATTGTATAGGTTACCTTTGGATAAGAGGTCCTAGGTTGGGGTCCATAGCAAAGGAGAATTACATTATCATTATTATTAAAACTCATGAACACAAAGGCTATAGAGTTTTAAATTTTGAAGGATGTAAGAAAATATCAGTTTGGAATGAAAAGATAGAAAGTGGGAAGGTACATGGAGGGGTTATATTACTAATCAAATAAACATGGTGTGGAATCTTAAAAGTGGAGAAAGAGGATCTAAATAAATAGTACATATGTCTGAAAATAATAGAAATTGAGTTAACAATTAGGCTTCTTGCTTGCTATTTTGTATGGTGAGGCTAAAAAACATATAAGAGAAGGAATTTAGACTATGAAGACCCTTATGCATTGCTTAAAAGTGACATTTCATTATTCATAACCTTAGGAGGAGTTTTTATAATATGGGACTTCAAATAGAGGAAAATAAACAACCAAACTCTTAATTTGAGTAATGAATGGGGAGTGAGAAAGAATCCATTATGGTTAGAAGAAGAAGAAGAAGACCAAATTTGGGAAAGTAAATCATAAGATGGAAAGGGGGAGTTGCATATTATGGATAAAAACTATTGGCACTATATAGTTTGTATGACACTATTATATGAAACAACATGACAGCATGGCCAAAATCAAGGAACATTACTTGAAAAACTTACAATGATCAAAGCATGGTGTACTATGTTATTTTTTCACAAATCTCTATCTTGAGATTGATGAAGCTTAAATTTGGGGACTGCCCTATCAAAATGAAATCAAACCACAATCCATGTAAAATTTTAATATGCATGTAAATCATCAACAGGGAGGGAAATACCACCACAAGTAGAAGTTCAATTAGTTTTCTAATGAATTTGTGGTATGATGAAGAGTGGAAAGTAATAAAGATAACTTTTAGAAGACTTGGAATGAATAAATAAAACAAAAAGGCTTATGAAAGAATCATTTGGTCTAAAAAATAAAGCTACATAAACACAAGGAGAAAATTATTAATTTCTCTTTGAAAACATAATACCAAAGGTTTTTGGAGGGAACTACAACAAAAAAAGAAAATAAGAAAATAATAATTTTATAGATACCCAATGGTTAGAGTATGTAGATCTAATTTATGAAAGAGTTTAGGATAAAGATAACCCTCATGTAATCAACACAAAGACTAATATTTTTTACATGAAGGACATTATTCAAGGCATAAAGAGACTAGTAGGGGGTAAGGTGGAAGACATAGATGGGATGCAAGATGAACATCTAAAGTTGGGATTAGAAACCCTCACATCACACATCAAAATCATATTCAATGATATCATTTATAAAGGCTTCTCAGCAGACTTGATGATTAGTGTCGTTATCCCTCTCTATAAAAGTGGGGATATCAATAATTCATGTAATTATTAAATTATCATGGTCATTCCCCTCCTTAGAAATCTATTTATTATCATGATAGAGCACAAAATTTACATTCAAGCAAAAAAAATGGAAAAGGGGGAAAAGGTTAAGTAAGGTTTAGGCTAAAATATTCCATTATCAACCATTTAGGGAAAAGATGCTTTATGTTGCTTGGTTTAATTCAAAAAATCATTTGACACAGTTCCTAAAATTAAATTTTGGAGTATAATGGATGAGTTTAGAGTTATAAATGAGTATGGAGCGATAATTCATAGACTTTATGAGCAACTCAGGGCCAAATTAGAACAAGTGAAGGAATTCCAAAATGATTTAGAAGCAACATTGGAATCAAATAATGATGTCCTCTACCTCTCATCTTATTTGAGCTATACACTAATAAACTAGAGGAATATATAGATAACAATGGTGTAGGGAGTGTCCACCTAGTTAATTATGTTGTAAAGTTACTATTATATGCAAATGATCTTATTATAATTGCAAAAACAACCAATAGTTTGTAAGATCATTTGAAGGATATAGAGATATTTTTCCAAGTGGTGGGAATGCAAGTGAATACTTGCAAAACAAAATTCATGATCTTTTCTCTATGAAGAATTAAAACTAATTGAGTTCTTGTTCGAAGGAATCCCATTGAAAGTAGTGGAAGAATAAAAGTATATTAGACTTAAATTTCACAACAAGCTTAGTCGGGAGGCCTAGAGGGAAAAAAGAATTCAAAAGGGGTGGATGGCATTATACTCATTGTAAAGAGGTATGAATATAGAATTATGGTATCATAAAATAAAGAGAATGTTTTTCTTCCTACTTGTCACACCAGTGGTCCCATATGGATGTGAAGTTTGGGGTAACAATATGTTTGACCTAAATTGGAGATAGATAGAGAGAATCAAAAAATAATTAATCATAAGCAGCCTCAAAGTCAAATATTCAATCCCATATGAGATTATATTAGCCGAAACAAGTACTTTTCCATTAGAATCATCAACAATGACTCAAACATTAAGTTATTTAAAAAGATGCAAAATATGGAGAAGAATTGATGGTCCAAAATGGTAATAGAAGAAAAGTTAAGAAGAAGACAAAACACATAGATGAAAAAAAAACAAATGGTTGAGTAAATGGGACATAAACATGCAAGAATGTCTAAACACCAATGAGGAAATAAAAAAGTATGTGAGAGAGAAATTTAAAACAACCATGTGGACAAATTAATTGGGACAAAAGAAATCATACTACATCAAATAGTTTAATCCTATATGGGATCACGAATAAAATGCATACATAGGGGCAGGAATCAAATGGAAATAAAATATGTTGATGGCATAGTTAAGGACTAGCTCACATCATCTTAGGTGTGAAACTGATAAATGGATAATGCCGAAAGAATAATGAGAAATTATAACATGTTTATTTTGTGACGAGGGAATAATAGAGATATAAAGTCACTTCAATATGGAGTGCGCAACATATAGTGACATTCATATCAAGTAAAAAGATAGCTTGAGAATTTACAACTTAATAACTTGTTTATAGAGGTGAGATTAAATAAAACAACAAGATTTTTAATCAAGATACATAGTAGAAGAGTTAGCATTGATAAGGGAATATAAATTTTACAAGATTAGTATGACAAACCTTATGTCAAGAGGATATGTTAGCATGGAACAACTTTGTTACAACTCTTGGTCTTGTGGACAATATTAAAATATTTTATTCATTTATTCCTTGTCAATTCTAAACAAAGACCCAAGATTATTATTTTCCTTCACCTTTGTTACATTTTAAGGTTTTTGGTCGTATTGGACCTTATTTACTGATAATTCCTTGAAACATGATTGTAATGATGCCTTGTTTAATTCAAAAAAATATAGGGAATTTCCTAATGGGTTTCATGAAGAACAATACTCATAAGCATAATCATATGTTAAGATAGTCTAGGAGAAGTTGTTCTAAGAGGGATTATTTGAGAAAAGTATGAGACTCAATCTTAGTCTATAGTAAGAGTTTGTTATGTTGGTTTATTAACATAGCCCAAGGTATAAAGGAAAGATACAATAATGATGATTTAAGTAGCCATATAATCATGTATTGTGTCATTAAAATCTTTCCCACACTCAGCTTGAGTTGTAATGATGATAGTTCTATTGTGTATAGAAATGACATAAGATATTGGTATTATAATTTGAATTAGTATCAATCTAATTCCAACTATAGGGAGAGAAATGATGACACAAGCATGGGAGGAATTCTAAACGAAGTTGAACCTAGTTCATCAAAGGAAATGATGAAGGACAATAAAGTTTGGTCTATTATCCATGAGGGAGGATTGTCAACATTTATTCAAAATATTTAGGGGCATGATCAACTTGTTTCCAAGAATTTTACTATTGGCTAGAAGGAAAGGGTTGTGAAGTTTAAGGGTGCCTCCATATATGTGTCTGAAGAGTTGATTTTTCATGTTACTGGCCTAAATATTAATGATTTAAAATACATTAAATCAAGCAAGGACTACATCATGGAGAAGGAAAAATGCTTTTATACAATGAGGATCTCACCAAGTACCAAGGAGGATTTTTGAGAGAGGATTTCCCATGCCCCTACGACATCATTTCCAAGCAGATCATGAGATTATTAATGTTGGAAGGTAGGTATATGGTGGTCCATTAGTATCAATTTGCTTATCTTAACTACTTTAGGCACCATTTACCTATCATTATTCCCTTCCACATACTCCTTTCTCTAGATTCTTTGATTTTTGATGTTAAAAAAGGAAAGAATCAATTACCGATCCACCAAGTAGTAATCTTTTTAATTTACAAACATTTCTACAATTGTAGTAGAGGACCCTCCCAGTCTTTGGATCCTTTGGGCAATTAGAATAATGGGAGCTAGAATAGGGTCCTTAAGAGTTCATCTAAGGATAAATAAAAGGATAAAGAGGTTGGGGATAGGTGAACTGACTTAAATATTATATTGATGAAGGGAGGAAAACATAGGTGCCTTTTATTGTAATTGGTGAGACCAATGATAATATTTAGGAAGCAGTGGAAGGTCTGTATCTTATTAGGTAAGTAAAGAGGAAAATTTTAGGAATCCATCCAATGAAATTGTTAAAAAGGGTAAGAGCAAGTCATATGACCTCAAATACTATGGATCAGATTAGGGAGAAGAGTAGACTGGAGGAGTTGGTGGAAGAGATAAATCTGCATAAATCATTCCTACACTAATATATGAGGAACATATTAGATTGAGAGATTTGATAAAAAACCTTAGACTAGAGGATGTATCCCCCTATTCTAGAGTGGAAATGGAAGAGGTGAAGAGCCAAGTGAATATACTAGAAGATAGAGTCAACAGTTTAGAAAAGGAAATAAATTCCCTCAAAGAAAATCTACACATCTTTTTAAAGTTTAGCAAAGTAGCTATGAATAATTGCATGATCAATATGGATGACCTAAAGTTTATAATTAAGAATAAATAAAAGGAGGATGGCCATAACAAGGCTATGAATATGGTCAAAGGTGTGAAGAATAAAATGGAATTTTATTCTCATTCCCAAGATCTTTTACTAATGGAGAACGTTGTCAAGAAGATTTTGCATAATTGGGAAGAAGTTCCTAGGGGGAGTGAGGATATTTGATAAAATTTTATTTCTTTATATATATTTTTTTGGTTTCCTACTATTTTTTAGTTTTTAGTGTTTCTTGGCTAGTATTTTGATGTGTTGTGTAGGTTTTATTGTCTTATGTGGCACTTTTGGGTGAACCTACATGTTTCTTGTAAAGGGTAGGTTCCCTGCTTAAAACCTTGCTTTACTAATAATTAAAAAACAATGTCTTGTTTATCCAAATACATTTATAATAGAGTTAAGATTGTATTCTATATATATATATTATATAAAAATGATATAAAATGATATTGCTTGTCTTTAAAACTCAAACCTCCCAATGCTTCATTAAAAAGGTTTTTTATGTAAAAACAAAATGAGAAAAGGGGGGAATAATTATTGTTATCAATAAAATTTTCAACCTAAGGATGTCTAATCTAGCCTCCTTAAGTTTGATGTAACATGGAAACATATCTCAAGTTGTGAGTGACCTATGGGAGAGATGAATCTCTAGATTGAAGGGCTAGCTCCCTTTGCAAAACACCTACAACTAACAACTAACCTATTTGATTTGAAGAAAAAGGGATATAATGAGATTAACACTAATCTAATAGATCTGATGCACCAATATTAACTACACAAACCTACTTGAACCTGCACTATGAAAGGTAATTTATAAAACTTATCTCAATAACCTAAGGTTCTCCTAACAAAAGTGTTTTGACATGAAGGTAGAATATAATGTATTTCTCAAGGTAGATGAATAATGGGTCATATAATAGACACTAATAGTCTTATTCACTTAGATAGACACAAAATAACCTATTACACATCATATAACATGTTAAATGTCAGATTACTTACACCAATCATGAAAGAGTGAGATGAACACAAGGAGAGATGACTATCACTTGCCATTCAATTATGAACTACTTCACACACTTAAGCAAGAATTTGAGAACTTAAAGCTAGATTGAAACATTTTATTCAAAGGAAAAATTAGTATTCAATTTATTATGGATTCACCATACCAAATGTGGATCCCTTACAATGTCAAAAGTGGTAACTTATATAGAGAATTGAGAAAGAGAGAGGGGGGTGTAGAAGAATAAGACTACCAAGTGTCCACATGGAAGTTAAAAACAAGAGGGAGTTAAAAATTATTTCCAAAATTCCCTAAAGACATATGTCTGTGTTATGAAGATGTTCCATCATCCAAGTGGCATGGGAGTTGAAAACTCAGCTTGACACCTTACATAACCCCTCAAAACTGCCCTTCTTTGCCTATGAGAAGTGACAAATAGACATTTTAATCATCATTTCACCATGAGATAATTTCATACATATAATTTGAAACTTATCATTCATTTAAAAACTCCTCTGTTATGACATTATATTTACAATTATCATTCATATGCTTAGGTGTCATGAAACCCCTTCATCTCCCACGCCTAGCCTTATCCAAGTAGCTCAAAACATGAGTTCAGATTCATCAAGTCACTCTATCTCCATGGATGGACTTAAAATATATTATCAAACTTGAATCCATTTATTTAGGTTCTTGGAATAACCTTCAAGACTCCATTTTTCTCCTTAAGCTCTCATTAGGCCTATTTTCCTTATAGCCCTAAAATCAAGTAAACCTCCTTGTGTAGGATAGTGTATGGATGGTAATGAAAAACTAAGGTAATATTTTAGGACTCAATATGTATTATGTCTTAAGAGTGAGTGGAAGTGCCTTTTTTTTCCTTTCTCTTCAATTAGGCCTCCTCACCTAGAAGCTTGATTTTTGGCTCCAGATATTTCCCAGACATGTGAAACCACCCATTCTCATGTGATTAACTTTACCTAGCATATCACCAACTTCCATGACAAATTTGAGTCCATAATACCATATATAAGTGTGATAACTATGAAATGGCCTTGCAACTTGGTCTCATTTTAGGCATTTTTTAGACTACCTTGAAAAATGAGCTTTGTTTGATTGATTAAATAATGTTGAGTATGGAATTTTTTGATTTAATAAATGAAATACATCCCAAATGACCTCTTCCAATAGTTTTCAAGTGTCTAGTTGTTCAAAACCTTGTAAAATACTAAAAATCCTTGAAAAATAGTGCATTTAATATAGTTCATATAGTTGCAAGTATAGACGAAGTACACCTAAAGAATATAATTAGAGTCATAAACAATATCCAAAATATTTTATAATAAAATCAAGTCATTCAATGCACTTTATGAGTCAATCTTTCATATCAGGTCTCTACTAGGGTTTTAAGAGGGTTTAAAGTGACTTTGGTTCTTAGCGATTGTTCATAAACCCTAGGCCCTAAATATCTAAAACAATTCCACAATTTTAAATTTCATAACTCTCCTCAACTATCCCCAAGTTCTTAGGTTACCATACATCTTGACCTTATAGTTATGAGTGAAAGAAGTTGACCTTCAGGTTGAAAATAAGTCATTGGAGAGGGGTTGAAAATGTTAAGCATTTTCCATGCATGTGATGGGTCTAATCAAAAAAATTTCACATAAATATTTAAGTTTAAGAACCTAATTATTATCTATAAAAACTATTGGGTTCCATGTATAGGTTCATGATCTATGACCATGTGAGAGAAAACTGGTCTAAAGTTTTAGTCATCCATTTGAGGAGTTTGAGGTGGTCTTAAGAGCCTAGATGGAACTTTTCCTAATTTTCCCATATTTTTGGTGACTATTTAAGGTCTTTAATATCATATATCAACTTATAAAAATCTTCAAACCATCACTTTATCTCCAACATTCCACTTGTCTCATGACTGCACTTGTGGTCTGTGCATTTGGTCATAGGCTTGATAGGCCTAGATAGGACTTAACATCATTCCATATTTTATGATGGATTTGAGAGTTATATTGGGTTATAAAATTACCATGAAACAAATTCCAAATTATTTTATCTCCCTTAGACCTCCTCTCCTCATTCTAAATAAGCAACTTTCTCTTAGTAAGGCAGGCATGCCTATGTATGGTCTTGGTGACTATATATGCAGGGATTAAGGTGAACTTGGCTTGACCAATATCATTAATAATTCCATAATACTTAATTTGATCTTCATATGACCTAATTTACTTATTTTTTCACCTGATATGGACCTCATTGCTTCTTATATACACTCTACTCCTTCCTCAGGCTTGAAACCAGTCTGCTCCTCTTGGTAACCTGTAGGTGCTCATTAGGATTAGCTGAGTACATTTATGGGTCTTAGGACTCAAATATAATTCATTTAAAATCCAAATTACTTATTATTACAGTTTTAAGGACCTAAAACTCTTTTGAAACTCTTTCACCTTTCTAAAATCTTACACTTTTGCTTACATACACTTTACCTCTCACGCTTGCTTACACCATGGCTATAGGTGGCTATTTTAGGGTCTTAACTAAATTTAGGTTTTAATGTCTTAAATTTACAATCATTAAACACCCGTAACTTCACAAATACACAACTATTCTTTACACTTTCTCAAATTGTGGTTGTAGGTGACCATTGGAGGAGGGTTTAAGTATGAGCTTTTAAAGTTGATCTTATCAAATATATCATGTAAATTTGGGAATATTAAAAATTCATAGGATTTTATTTCCATTATATTGTATATTTCATTGGCTCCTTCATAATATTCTACAACCTTTCTTTGTCTTGCCTTCATACACAGGTCTGTGTATGAGAACTAGGCATGCAGACTTGGTCCTCTCAACTTTTATTTAAATCTCAAATAATAGGTGTATATTTATTTTTGATGTATCTATCATGCACTAAATAATATGTCATGTTTTTACCTTGTTATTTCTTTGAATATAATGAGATTTGAGTCCAAAATGAGGAGTTACAAGTTTGTCACCTGTAGGTCTTTATTTTGCTTACATATGTTGGTAAGCCAATTCTTAAGCCTTGTGAAACTTTGGTTATTATGTACACTTTAAATCAATATATATCACCAATAAATATCTTATATATCTCCTAACCAAGCATTATGTCATCTTCAACTTGTTTATTTGGTCTATACAGGCATGTACAAACAATCAACTTGTATGCAAAGTTATGCATAGAGATTAGGGTGTCTTCATTCATGATTATTTTTATAAGTGGAGTATATCAAGTTCATAAAAGTGTTTAGGATTATATTTCACATGTATTCATTACTAAAATACTTTCAAAATGAAACCTAGGCTTTATGAATGTTCACCTACAGGTCTACAGATTTGTAGGTGAATGAAACTTGTCTAAAGCCCTTATTGGAGAGTGAATTCAGATTCATGCTACTTATTTGAGTTTCCAACTTTTTTATTAGTTGTATTATCATGTTTTATCATTTATATTCATTACCAATCAGGAAAATATTGCATTTAGACCTGTAGTAGACCATTTGTGACAGAGACCATGCTTTTAAAGACCAAGAAATTTGGAAACTACATACAAGGATCACATTCCAAGGGAGAGCACATTAATATGATGAAATAGAGGGATCATACATGAAATATGGGCTCTTTGAACTCCTGAAGGAGACAAACATCTCAAGAAAACCAAAATAGACTTGCAACAAGTTGATATGCTCACACAATTAAGACACCTTTCTCCTTTAAATAAAACACCTCATTAATTTTAATTGATTGATTAAAATACCATGAAGTGGTTAATTTTATCCTTTTAAATTACCCCACAAAATAATTATCCTCCATTGGATTCTATCATGAATAAACAGGAGCAAAACTAGACCCTGCTTGAATGGACAAGACATAGTGACCTACTGTCATTCTTAGCGATTGTTCATAAAGGAGGGGCCATGAATATAAAAAATAATTCCACTAAATCAAGTATAATTATTTCCCCTAATAATTTCTAAAGTTTAATCTCTCAAATTTCTCTCTCTTGGTCTTATCATGCATTTGATTTTTGCCTTTTGGAGCTTGTGAAGGTAGTGATAGAGGAGAGATAATGTCTAATTCATATGCAAGAATTTAAACTTGATCCAAATCCTAAAAATAACTTTTTTAAGTCCAAAATTATCTATGAAACCATTTTCATATGAAAAATGATCTCCTAAGGCCATGCAAGTACCCAACAGTACTTGTAAAGGAGTATTTTGCTTAGTTTAGGCATTGAACTATAAATATTTCAGGTTTTGACCATTATCTAACCCATGTCTGACATCAAGTATGTTAGGAGGATTATTTTAATTTTTTTCCTTTGGGATGGTACATACAACTCCTCCAAATTAGGATAAAAGGTGACCAAAATGGCATTTTAGTACATATCAACATAATAAAAGGTTAATGCATAAATATGTGACTTTAAAAAAAATTAAGAACCTTTTATAATGACTCTAAACCATATCAAAACCTTTACCAAACTTTATAAAACTTATATTCATAAATAACCCTAGGACTAGACAAGTACACATGAGACCAAACTTTGGACAAGGCTAGACAATGACTAATCTGACCACATGAAGACCATATACAATTTTTGATAAACCTATGATAATTTTCAACCAATAGGGGCCATTTTTGACTTGGGGTCAAAATTGGTCAACAAATTAATTTTGGGGATCAACCAACAAACTTGATTACTTCTATGTAAACAATTAAACATGGAATTAAACCAGACTTGAAAGCAACTAAAATCAGAAATAGCAAAGAATAAGAGATACAAGAAACCACCTTGAAAACTTGTATTAAACTCTTCCAGAAGGAAATACAATGAATAAGCCACACACTTTCTTCTCACACCTCTCAGATGTACAGATCTCTTTCCCTCAAGAGTTTACAATCAATTCCAACAACCTGGATTGATACACACATATACAATATGTCTTGTACTGTTCTCATACACACTTACACAAGTATACAAGCTATGAAGATCTATCCCATTATATATAATTAGGGATCATGAGCAATGCAATATCAACCATTAGATACACCTCCTAATCAAAGGCTCAAAATAGTCCTGCTAAAGATAGAGACGCGGACTTACAATTAACATCTAATCCTATCATGCAAACATTTTGTTCTATCCACGAAAATAGATTCTGGACGCACAGGTGACCGACGTCAGTCCCTGCCTGTCTGCCTATGACCGACGTCATTTGATACATGACCGACCCTGGCAGCTACTGATCGACTTCTTACCGTCATCGGTGACTGTGTAAATCTAGCAACTTCAGCATCCGCTCATCTGGTGAAGCTTTTAGCTCCACACCTTAACAATCACCCACTTGGAGATAATTAGCTGCACCAAAACTTGTACAGCAACATCTTCTAGCTTCTCCATCTTCAAACTCAATCTTGAAGACCAACATAAGTTGAATGAAGATTCAACTTCTCCTTTGTTACCGGCTTGGTTAACATATCAGCAGGGTTCTTATCTGTATGGATCTTCTCCAGCTTCAACTCACCATCCTCCAATACCTGTCTTATGAAGTGGTACCTAAGCTGTATATGTTTGGTTTTTGAATGAAAATCTAAATTCTTAACCAAATGAATTGCACTTTGACTATCACTGTATAATCTGCAACTCTCTTACTCATTTCTTAACTCTTCCATGAACTGTGTCATCCATATCATCTCCTTGCTAGCCTTTGTGACTGCAATGTATTCTGCCTCTGTAGTAGACAAGGCAACAACCTTCTGTAACTTTGAAATCCAGCTAACCGCCATTCCACCAATAGTGAAAACATATTCTGTGGTGCTTCTCTTGCCATCCAAGTCACCTACCATATCTGAATCTACATAACCATGTAGAGAAGTGTTTGACCCTCCATAGCACAAATGCCTACTGCTGGTCCCTCTCAGATATTTGAGAATCCACTGAACTGCTTTCCAGTGCTCCTTCCCTGGATTGGCCATATACTTACTGAGAACTCCCACTGCTTGGGCAATATCCAGTCTAGTACATACCATTGCATATATTAAGCTCCCAACTGTGGAAGCATATGGAACTCTACTCATGTACTCTACCTCATCATGTGAATTAGGACACTGTTCTTTACTCAACTTAAAGTGTCTAGCCATAGGTGTACTTATCGGTTTTGCATCCTACATATTGAACCTCTCCAACACCTTGTTCACATAATCCTCTTAAGACAAAATTAACCTATGATTTTTCTTGTCTCTATTAATACTCATGCCAAGGATTTTCTTTGCTGCTCCCAAATCCTTCATGGCAAATGTGTGAGCTAATTTCACCTTAAGCTCAAAAATATCCTGCATGTGTGAACCTGTAACAAGCATATCATCTACATACAACAACAAGATAATATATCTACCATTATCCAATCTCTTAAAATAAACACAATGATCAGATTGACATCTATTGTAGCCATGCTCAGTCATAAACCTGTCAAATCTCAAATATCATTGTCTAGGAGCTTGCTTGAGACCATACAAGCTTTTCTTCAATTTTCACACAAGTTTCTCCTTATCTTTGTCCTCAAATCTTTCTAGCTAATCCATATATATTTCTTCATCCAAATCTCCATGAAGAAACGTTGTCTTAACATCAAGCTGCTCAAGATGCAAATCCTCAATAGCAACTAAAGACAATACAGTCTGTATAAAAGTCATTTTAACTACAGGAGAAAAAATCTCACCATAATCAATACGTGGTTTCTGTGCAAATCCTTTCACTACCAACCTGGCCTTATATCTCATCTGTCCATTCTCACCTTCTTTTAACCTATAGATCCATCTATTCTTTAGTGTCTTCTTACCCACTGGCAACTCAACCAAATCCCATGTTTGGTTCTCTTTTAAGGAATCAATTTCCTCATTCATGCCTAGCTCCCACTGATTCTTGGATTCCACCTATATTGCTTCATCAAAACTCTTTGGTTTTCCACCATCAATAAGCAATAAATAGAATAATGAAGGGGAATATCGAATTGGAGGTTTACTTACCCTTTCTGACCTCCTGATGGGCATTTGAGACTCATTTTTTGCTTGCTATCCATCCAAATTCTCTGACAGTGACCGATCTCAGTCATCTCCAGGGCTGTTACTGGCTGATGTTGATTCCACATGACCGACCTCGGTTCCTTCCTAATCGACGTCGGTCATTATCTAAGCGACATCGATTCTTGTATTGCCAACGTCGGTTCCTTCCTGACTGATGTCAGTCTCTATGTTTTTATGTCTGTGATTATTCTTTCTCGTGAGCTCATTTTAGACCGTCACCTCACCCAATTCTTCATGGCCCTACTCAGAATTCTTTAACTTCTTGAGCTAATCACTATACATCACTTTTTCATTAAAAACAACATCACGACTATTAATTATTTTGTTAGTTCCTAGATTCCAAAACCAGAATCCAAAATCATCAGAGCCATAACCAATAAATGTACACCTCATAGACTTAGCATCCAGCTTCTTTCTAGTTTCCTTATCAATGTGCACAAAAGCTTCAGAACCAAAAACTCTTAGAAATGAAATATCTACCTTTTTACCTGTCCAAGCCTCTTCTAGAATTCTACCATCTAGCAATGTAGAGGGTCCTCTGTTAATCAGGTAAACTGTAGTATCTACAGCTTTTGCCCAAAACTGTAAGGGCAAACCAGCATGCAATCTCATACTCCGTGCACGCTCCAATATTGTTTTGTTTATCCTTTCAGCAACTCCATTTTACTGAGGTGTCCTTAGAACCATCTTTTGCCTATGTATTCCATTCATATAACAATAAGTTTTGAACTTATAGCTGCAATACTCACCACCATTGTCAGATCTAAGGCACTTCAATCTCTTGCCTATTTTATTCTCAACCATAGATTTCCAAATCTTAAAAGTGTCAAAAACATCAGATTTCTTCTTTATGCAATAGACCCATACATTTCTTGTGGCATCATCAATGAAAGTAACATAATACTGTGATCCTCCAATAGAAGCTACCTGAGCTGGTCCCCACACATCTGTGTGAACAAGCTCCAACTTGTGCTTCCTCTTTGTTGACCCAGTTTTAACAAACCTTATTCTCTTCTATTTTCTAAAAACACAATGCTCACAGAAATCTAGATCTATGCTTTTTTAAATCTGAAAGCTTACCTTTTGACTTAAGAATTGTCATTCCTTTCTCACTCATGTGGCCAAGCCTTTGGTGCCACCACTTTGCATCCACATCTGAAGTAGATAATACAAAAGGAGAATAATCAGTAATACAATTACATAAATAGAGAGTACCAACTCTCTTACCTCTAACTAATACAAGTGCACCCTTGGTAACCTTCCAAGATTCAACTGTGAGAGTTACTTTACAACCCTCATCACCCAACTTTTCTACAGAAAACAGATTCTGCTTCAAGGCTGCGACATGCATGACATCTTTCAACACCCATGTGTTGCCATTCTGTAATTTCAGCTACACTTTTCCTTTGCCAACAATTTTACAAGGCTCATCATCCCCTAAATAAACTTTTCCGAAATCTCCTTGGACATAATCATTAAAAAATTCTCTATTTGTGGAGCATGGAAAGAGGCCCCAGAATCTAAAACTCAAGATTCTATTTTATTATGCAAAGAAAGTGAAAGAGCATCTTGTGCAACAATACCTGCAACTTTTGCTTCTTCATTACCTTCATGTTGATTCTCTTCATTAACCTTCAACCAATAATCTTTCTTTGTGTGTCCTCTCTTTCCACAATTCTAGTAGGTTATCTTTCTTTTTCCATTTCTGGATTTGGATTTATTGCTCACCTTTGACTTAGACCTTGATCTCCCATGCTTGCTCTTCTCTTTTTGCCTCCCCCTGATTTCAAAACTTAAAGCATTACCTGATGATTCACTTGTGATTTTCCTGAGAGTCTCTTCATTTAAGATTACACTAACAACATCATCTACTTTTAAAATATTTGTAACAGATGCAGTATTACTAACTGCCATTACAAAACTATGTCAACTTTCAGGCAAAGAGCATAAAATTAAAAGAGCTTTAATTTCATCATCAAAAACTATTTTGACTGAATTTAATTGATTTACAATTCCATGGAAATCATTAAGATGATTAGATACAGATCTGCCTTCCTGCATTTGCAAATTAAATAACTACTTCATAAGATATACCTTATTTGAAGCTGAGGGCTTTTCATATAAATTTGCTAAAGTGTCCATCAACTCTACCATTATCTTTGCCTATGACAAGTTAGAAATCACAGAAGATCCCAGACTCAATCTTATAGATCCAAGTGCCTTTTTATCAAGAACTTCCCATTCTTCATCTTCCATATCTATGAGTTTTTTATCAACCCCACCCCATGGTAAGTATAGATCTTTCTGATACAGATAATCCTCTATCTGCATTCTCCATAATTGGTAATTTTTGCCATTAAATTTCTCCATTCTTAGTTTACTTTTTTTTGCCATTGCTTCTCCCACTCAAATAGAAACCTCTGTGAGTGACCTGTAATCAACAAACACTAACCAAATCTGAAATACCTGTTAGTCAACCTGAGCTATGATACCACTTGTTGGAGATCAACCAAAAAACTTGATTACTTCTATGTAAACAATTAAACACAGAATTAAACCAGAATTGAAAGCAACTAGAATCAGAAATAGAAAAGAATAAGAGATACAAGAAACCACCCTGAAAACTTGTATTAAACTCTTTCAGAAGAAAATACAATGAAAAAGCCACACACTTTCTTCTCACACCTCTCGAATATATAGATCTATTTCCCTCAAGAGTTTACAATCATTTTCAACAACCTGAATTGATACACACATATATAACATGTCTTGTACTGTTCTCATACACACTTACACAAGTATACAAGCTATGAAGATCTATCCCATTATATAGAATTAGGGATCATGAGCAATGCAATATCAACCATTAGATACACCTCCTAATCAAAGGCTCAAAATAGTCCTGCTAAAGATAGAGATGCAGACTTACAACTAACAGCTAATCCTATCATGCAAACATTCTATTATGTCCACAAAAATATATTCTAGATGCACAGGTGACCGACGTCGGTCCCTGCATGTCTGCCTGTGACCGATGTCGGCCGATACATGACAGACACCGGCAGCTACTAGTCGACTCCTTGCCATCATCAGTGACTGTGTAAATCTAGTAACTTTAACATCTGCTCATCTGGTGAAGCTTTTAGCTCCACACCTTAACAATCTCCCACTTGGAGATAAACAGCTACACCAGTACCTGTACAGCAACATCTTCTAGCTTCTCCATCTTTAAACTCAATCTTGAAGACCAACAAAAGTTGAATGAAGATTCAACTTCTCTTTTGTTACCGGCTTGGTTAACATATCAGTAGGGTTCTTATTTGTATGGATCTTCTCTAGCTTCAACTCACCATCCTCTAATACCTATCTTATAAAGTGGTACCTAAGCTGTATATGTTTGGTTCTTGAATGAAAGGTTGAATTCTTAGCCAAATGAATTGCACTTTGACTATCACTATATAATCTGAAACTCTCTTGCTCCTTTCCTAACTCTTGCATGAACCGTGTCATCCATATCATCTCTTTGCTAGCCTCAATGACTGCAATGTATTCTACCTCTGTAGTAGACAAGGTAACAACCTTTTGTAACTTTGAAATCCAGCTAACCGTCGTTCCACCAATAGTGAAAACATATCCTATGGTGCTTCTCCTGCCATCCAAGTCACCTACCATATCCGAATCTACATAACTATGTAGAGAAGTGTTTGACCCTCCATAGCATAAATGCCTACTGCTGGTCCCTCTCAGATATTTGAGAATCCACTGAACTGCTTTCCAGTGCTCCTTCCCTAGATTGGCCATATACTTACTGACAACTCCCACTGCTTGGACAATATCTGGTCTAGTACATACCATTGCATACATTAAGCTCCCAACTGCGGAAGCATATGGAACTCTACTCATGTACTCTACCTCATCATGTTAATTAAGACACTGTTCTTTACTCAACTTAAAGTGTCTAGCCATAGGCGTACTTATCGATTTTGCATCTTGCATATTGAACCTCTCCAACACCTTGTTCACATAATCCTCTTGAGACAAAACCAACCTGTGATTTTTCTTGTCTCTCTTAATACTCATGCCAAGGATTTTTTTTGCTGCTCCCAAATCTTTCATGGAAAATGTGTGCGCTAATTTCACCTTAAGCTCAAAAATATCTTGCATGTGTGAACCTGCAATAAGCATATCATCTACATACAACAACAGGATAATATATCTACCATTATCCAATCTCTTAAAATAAACACAATGATCAGATTGACATCTACTGTAGCCATGCTCAGTCATAAACTTGTCAAATCTCAAATACCATTATTTAGGAGCTTACTTGAGACCATACAAGCTTTTCTTCAATTTGCACACAAGTTTCTCCTTACCTTTTACTTCAAATCCTTCCGACTGATCCATATATATTTCTTCATCTAAATCTCCATCAAGAAATGTTGTCTTAACATCAAGCTACTCAAGATGCAAATCCTTAATAGCAACTAAAGACAATACAATCCGTATAGAAGTCATTTTAACTATAGGAGAAAAAATCTCACCATAATCAATACCTAGTTTCTGTGCAAATCCTTTCACTACCAACCTGGCCTTATATCTCATCTGTCCATTCTCACCTTCCTTTAACCTGTAGATCCATCTGTTCTTCAGTGTCTTCTTACCTACTAGCAACTCAACCAAATCCCATGTTTGGTTCTCTTTCAAGGAATCAATTTCCTCATTCATGCCTAGCTCCCACTGATTCTTGGATTCCACCTATATTATTTCATCAAAACTCTCTGGTTCTCCACCATCAATAAGCAATAAATAGAATAATGAAGGGGAATATTGAATTGGAGGTTTACTTACCCTTTTTAACCTCCTGATGGGCATCTGAGACTCATTTTTTACTTGTTATCTACCCAAATTCTCTAATAGTGACTAATCTCAGTCATCTCCAGGCCTGTTACTGGTCGACATCAGTTCCACATGACTGACCTCGGTTCCTTCCTGATAGACGTCGATCACTGTCTGACTGACATTGGTTCTTGTATTGCTGATGTCGGTTCCTTCCTGACTAACGTCAGTCTCTATATTTTCCTATCTGTGATTATTCTTTCTCATGAGCTCATTTTGGACCATCACCTCATCTAATTCTTCATGGCCCTGCTCAGAATTCTTCAGCTTCTTGAGCTGATCACTATACATCACTTTTTCATTGAAAATAACATCACGACTCCTAATTATTTTGTTAGTTCCTAGATTTCAAAACTAGAATCTAAAATCATCAGAGCTATAACCAATAAATGTGCACCTCATAGACTTATCATCCAGCTTCTTTCTATTTTCCTTATCAATGTGCACAAAAGCTTCAGAACCAAAAACTCTTAGAAATGAAAGATCTACCTTTTTACCTGTCCAAGCCTCTTCTGGAATTCCACCATCCAGTGATGTAGAGGGTCCTCTGTTAATCAGGTAAATTGTAGTATCTACTGCTTCTGCCAAAAATTGTAAGGGCAAATCAACATGCAATGTCATACTCTGTGCACACTACAATATTGTTATGTTCATCCTTTTAGCAACTCCATTTTGCTGAGGTGTCCTTGGAACCATCCTTTGCCTGCGTATTCCATTCATATAATAATAACTTCTGAAGTTATAGCTACAATACTCACCACCATTATTAGATCTAAGGCACTTCAATCTCCTACCTATTTTATTCTCAACCATAGCTTTCCAAATCTTAAAAGTGTCAAAAACATTAGATTTCTTCTTTATGCAATAGACCCATACCTTTCTTATAGCATCATCAATGAAAGTAACATAATACTGTGATCCTCCAATAGAAGCTACCTGAGCTGGTTCCCACACATCTGTGTGAACAAGCTCCAACTTGTGCTTCCTCTTTGTTGACCCAGTTTTAACAAACTTTACTCTCTTCTATTTTCCAAAAACACAATGCTCACAGAAATCTAGATCTATACTTTTCAAATTTGAAAGCTTACCTTTTGACTTAAGAATTGTCATTTCCTTCTCACTCATGTGGCCAAGCTTTTGGTGCCACAACTTTGCATCCACATCTGAAGTAGATAATACAAAAGAAGAATAATCAGTAATACAATTACATAAATAGAGAGTACCAACTTTCTTACCTCTGAATAATACAAGTGCACCTTTTGTAACCTTCCAAGATTCAGCTGTGAGAGTTACTGTACAACCCTCATCACCTAACTTTCCTATAGAAATCAGATTTTGCTTCAGGGCTGGGACATGCATGACATCTTTCAACACCCATGTGTTGCCATTCTGCAATTTTAGCTACACTTTTCCTTTGCCAACAATTTTACAAGGCTCATCATCCCCTAAATAAACTTTTTCAAAATATCCTTAGACATAATCATTGAAAAATTATCTATTTGGGGTAGCATGGAAAGAAGCCCCAGAATCTAAAACTCAAGATTCTTTTTTATTATGCAAAGAAAGTGAGGAGCATCTTGTGCAACAATACCTGCAACTTTTTTTTCTTCATTACATTCATGTTGATTCTCTTCATTAACTTTCAACCAGCAATCTTTCTTTGTATGTCCTCTCTTTCCACAATTCCAGTAGGTTATCTTCTTTTTTCCATTTCTAGATTTGGATCTATTGCTCACCTTTGACTTAGACCTTGATCTCCCATGCTTGCTCTTCTCTTTTTGCCTCCCCTTGATTTCAAAACTTAAAGCATTACCTGATGATTTCTCTGTGTTTTTCCTGCGAGTCTCTTCATTCAGGATTACACTAACAATATCATCTACTTTTAAGATATTTGTAGTAGATGCAGTATTACTAACTACCATTACTAAACTATGCCAACTTTCAAGTAAAGAGCATAAAATTAAAAGAGCTTTAATTTCATCATCAAAAACTATTTTGACTGAATTTAATTGATTTACAATTCCATAGAAATCATTAAGATGATTAGATACAGATCCACCTTCTTGCATTTGCAAATTAAATAACTGCTTCATAAGATATACCTTATTTGAAGCTGAGGGATTTTCATATAAATTTGTTGAAGTGTCAATCAACTCTACCGTTGTCTTTGCCTGTGACAAGTTAGAAATCACAGAAGATCCCAGACTCAATCTTATAGATCCAAGAGCCTTTCTATCAAGAACTTCCCATTCTTCATCTTCCATATCTGTGAGCTTTTTATCAACCCCACCCAATGGTAAGTATAAATCTTTTTGATACAGATAATTCTCTATCTGCATTCTCCATAATTGGTAATTATTTCCATTAAACTTCTCCATTCTCAGTTTGCTTTCTTCTGCCATTGTTTCTCCCACTCAAACAGAAACCTCTATGAGTGACCTGTAATCAACAAACACTAACCAGATTTGAAACACATGTTAGTCAACCTGAGCTCTGATACCACTTGTTGGGAATCAACCAACAAACTTGATTACTTCTATGTAAATAATTAAAAACGGAATTAAACCAGAATTGAAAGCAACTAGAATCAGAAATAGCAAAGAATAAGAGATACAAGAAACCACCCTGAAAACTTGTATTAAACTCTTCTAGAAGGAAATACAATGAAAAAACCACACACTTTCTTCTCACACCTCTCAGATGTACAGATCTCTTTCCCTTAAGAGTTTACAATCAATTCCAACAACCTGGATTGATACACACATATACAATATGTCTTGTACTGTTCTCATACACACTTACACAAGTATACAAGCTATGAAGATCTATCCCATTATATAGAATTAGGGATCATGAGCAATGCAATATCAACCATTAGATACACCTCCTAATCAAAGGCTCAAAATAGTCTTGCTAAAGATAGAGACGTGGACTTACAACTAACAGCTAATCCTATCATGCAAACATTTTGTTATGTCTATGAAAATAAATTTTGGACGCACAAGTGACTGACGTCAGTCCCTACCTGTCTGCCTTTGACCGACGTTGTTCGATACATGACCGATGCTTGCAGCTACTGGTCGATTCCTTACCATCGTTGGTGACTGTGTAAATCTAGCAACTTCAGCATCCGCTCATCTGGTGAAGCTTTTAGCTCCACACCTTAACAATCTCCCACTTAGAGATGAACAGCTGCACTAGTACCTGTACAGCAACATCTTCTAGCTTCTCCATCTTCAAACTCAATCTTGAAGACCAATAGAAGTTGAATGAAGATTCAACTTCTCCTTTGTTACCAGCTTGGTTAACATATCAACAAGGTTCTTATCTATATGGATCTTCTCCAGCTTCAACTCACCATCCTCCAATACCTGTCTTATGAAGTGGTACCTAAGCTGTATATGTTTGGTTCTTGAATAAAAGGCTGAATTCTTAGCCAAATGAATTACACTTTGACTATCACTGTATAATTTGCAACTCTTTTGCTCCTTTCCTAACTCTTTCATGAACCGTGTCATCCATATCATCTCCTTGCTAGCCTCTGTGACTGCAATGTATTCTGCCTCTGTAGTAGACAAGGCAACAACCTTTTGCAACTTTAAAATCTAGTTAACTGCCATTCCACCAACAGTGAAAACATATCATGTGGTGCTTATCATGCCATTCAAGTCACCTGCCATATCTGAATCTACATAACCATGTAGAGAAGTGTTTGACCCTCCATAGCACAAATGCCTACTGTTGGTCTCTCTCATATATCTGAGAATCCACTGAACTTATTTCCAGTGCTCCTTCCCTGGATTGGCCATATACTTAATGACAACTCCCACTGCTTGGGAAATTTTTGGTTTAGTACATACCATTGCATACATTAATCTCCCAACTATGGAAGCATATGGAACTCTTCTCATGTACTCTACCTCATCATGTGAATTAGGACACTATTCTTTACTCAACTTAAAGTGTCCAGCCATAGGTGTACTTACCAGTTTTGCATCTTGCATATTGAACCTCTCCAACACCTTGTTCACGTAATCCTCTTGAGACAAAATCAACCTATGATTTTTCCTGTCTCTCTTAATACTCATGCCAAGGATTTTCTTTGCTACTCCTAAATCCTTCATGGCAAATATGTGAGCTAATTTCACCTTAGGATCAGAAATATCATTCATGTGTGAACCTGTAACAAGCATATCATCTACATACAACAAGATAATATATCTACCATTATCCAATCTCTTAAAATAAACACAATGATCAGATTGACATCTACTATAGCCATGCTCAGTCATAAACCTGTCAAATCTCAAATACCATTGTCTAGGAGCTTGCTTGAGACGATACAAGCTTTTCTTCAATCTGCACACAAGTTTCTCCTTATCTTTGACCTCAAATCTTTCTGGCTGAACCATATATATTTTTTCATCCAAATCTCCATGAAGAAACGTTGTCTTAACATCAAGCTGCTCAAGATGCAAATCTTTAATAGCAACTAAAGATAATACAGTCCGTATAGAAGTCATTTTAACTACAGGAGAAAAAATCTCACCATAATCAATACGTGGTTTCTGTGCAAATCCTTTCACTACCAACCTGGCCTTATATCTCATTTGTCCATTCTCACCTTCCTTTAACCTGTAGATCCATCTATTCTTCAGTGTCTTCTTACCTGCTTCCAACTCAACCAAATCTTATTTTTGGTTCTCTTTAAAAGAATCAATTCATCATTCATGCCTAGCTCCCACTGATTCTTGGATTCCACCTGTATTATTTCATCAAAACTCTCTGGTTCTCCACCATCAGTAATCAATAAATAGAATAATGAAGGGGAATATCAAATTGGAGGTTTACTTACCCTTTTTGACCTCTTGATGGGCATCTGAGACTCATTTTTTGCTTGTTGTCCACCCAAATTCTCTAACAGTGACCGATCTTGGTCATCTCCAAGCCTGTTACTGGTTGACGTCGATTCCACATGACCGCCCTCAGTTCCTTCTTGATCGATGTCAGTCACTGTCTGACCGACATCGATTCCTATATTGCCAACATCGGTTCCTTCCTGACCAACGTCAGTCTCTGTGTTTTCCTATTTGTGATTATTCTTTCTCGCAAGCTCATTTTGGACCGTCACCTCATCCAATTCTCATGGCCCTGTTCAAAATTCTTCAGCTTTTTGAGATGATCATTATACATCACTTTTTCATTAAAAATAACATCACGACTCCTAATTATTTTGTTAGTTCCTAGATTCCAAAACTAAAATCTGAAATCATCAGAGCCATAACCAATAAATGTGCACCTCATAGACTTAGCATCCAGCTTCTTTCTATTTTCTTTATCAATGTGCACAAAAGCTTCAGAACCAAAAACTCTTAGAAATGAAAGATCTACCTTTTTATCTATCCAAGCCTCTTCTAGAACTCTACCATCCAGCGCTATAGAAGTTCCTCTGTTAATCAGGTAAACTATAGTATCTACAGCTTTTGCTCAAAATTATAAGGGCAAACCTGCATGCAATCTCATACTCCGTGCACACTCTAATATTGTTCTATTCATCTTTTAAGCAACTCCATTTTGCTGAGGTGTCCTTGGAACCATCCTTTGCCTACGTATTCCATTCCTATAACAATAACTTCTAAACTTATAGCTGCAATACTCACCACCATTGCCATATCTAAGGCACTTCAATCTCCTACCTATTTCATTCTCAACCATAGTTTTCTAAATCTTAAAAGTGGCAAAAACATCAGATTTCTTCTTTATGTAATAGACCCATACCTTTCTTATAGCATCATCAATGAAAGTAACATAATACTGTGATCCTTTAATAGATGCTACCTGAGCTGGTCTCCACACATCTGTGTGAACAAGCTCCAACTTATACTTTCTCTTTGTTGACTCAGTTTTAACAAACCTTACTCTCTTCTATTTTCCAAAAACACAATGCTCACAAAAATCTAGATCTATGCTTTTCAAATCTGAAAGCTTACCTTTTGACTTAAGAATTGTCATTCCCTTCTCACTCATGTGGCTAAGCCTTTGGTGCCACAACTTTGCATCCACATCTAAAGTAGATAATACAGAAGGAGAATAATCAGTAATACAGTTATATAAATAGAGAGTACCAACTCTCTTACCTCTGACTAATACAAGTGCACCTTTGGTAACCTTCCAAGATTTAGCTGTGAGAGTTACTGTATAACCCTCATCACCCAACTTTTCTACATAAATCAGATTCCACTTTAGGGCTGGGACATGCATGACATCTTTCAACACCTATGTGTTGCCATTCTGCAATTTCAGCTGCACTTTTTTTTTGCCAACAATTTTACAAGGCTCATCATCCCCTAAATAATTTTTTCCAAAATCTCCCTGAACATAATCATTGAAAAATTCTCTATTTAGGGTAGCATGGAAAGAGGCCCTAGAATCTAAAACCCAAGATTCTATTTTATTATGCAAAGAAAGTGAAAGAGCATCTTGTGCAACAATACCTGTAACTTTTGCTTCTTCATTACCTTCATGTTGATTCTCTTCATTAACCTTCAACCAACAATCTTTCTTTGCATGTCCTCTCTTTCCACAATTCCAGCAGGTTATCTTCCTTTTTCAATTTTTGGATTTGGATCTATTGCTCACCTTTGACTTAGACCTTGATCTCCCATGCTTGCTCTTCTCTTTTTTCCTCACCCTGCTTTCAAAACTTAAAGCATTACCTGATGATACTTCTATGCTTTTCCTGCGAGTCTCTTCATTCAAGATTACACTAACAACATCATCTCCTTTTAAGATATTTGTAGCAGATGCAGTATTACTAACTGCCATTACTAAACTATGCCAACTTTCAGGCAAAGAGCATAAAATTAAAAGAGCTTTAATTTCATCATCAAAAACTATTTTGACTAAATTTAATTGATTTACAATTCCATGGAAATCATTAAGATGATTAGATACAGATCCACCTTCCTGCATTTGCAAATTAAATAATTGCTTCATAAGATATACCTTATTTGAAGCTAAGGGATTTTCATATCAATTTGCTAAAGTGTCCATCAACTCTACCATTGTCTTTGCCTGTGACAAGTTAGAAATCATAGAAGATCCCACACTCAATCTTTAGATCCAAGAGCCTTTCTATCAAGAACTTCCCATTCTTCATCTTCCATATCTGTGGGCTTTTTATCAACCCCACCCAATGGTAAGTATAGATCTTTTTGATATAGATAATTCTCTATCTGCATTCTCCATAATTGGTAATTCTTGCCATTAAACTTCTCCATTCTCAATTTGCTTTTTTCTGCCATTGCTTCTCCCACTCAAACAGAAACCTCTGTGAGTGACCTGTAATCAACAAACACTAACCAGATCTGAAACACCTGTTAGTCAACCTGAGCTCTGATACCACTTGTTGGGGATCAACCAACAAACTTGATTACTTCTATGTAAACAATTAAACACGAAATTAAACCAGAATTGAAAGCAACTAGAATCAGAAATAGCAAAGAATAAGAGATACAAGAAACCACCCTGAAAACTTGTATTAAAATCTTCCAGAAGGAAATACAATGAAGAAGCCACACACTTTCTTCTCACACCTCTCAGATGTACAGATCTCTTTCCCTCAAGAGTTTACAATCAATTCCAACAACTTGGATTGATACACACATATACAATATGTCTTATACTATTCTCATATAGACTTACACAAGTATACAAGATATGAAGATCTATCCCATTATATAGAATTAGGGATCATGATCAATGCAATATCAACCATTAGATACACCTCCTAATCAAAGGCTCAAAATAGTCCTGCTAAAGATAGAGACGCAGACTTACAACTAACAGCTAATCATATCATGCAAACATTCTGTTATGTCCATAAAAATAGATTCTGGATGCACAAGTGACCGACGTCGGTCCCTGCCTATCTTCCTGTGACCGATGTTAGCCGATACATGGCCAACATTGGTAGCTATTGGTTGACTCCTTACCATCGTCGGTGACTATGTAAATGTAGCAACTTCAGCATCCGCTCATCTAGTGAAGCTTTTAGCTCCACCCCTTAACAATTAATGATTCATAGGGGTAGCATGCCTACAATTCTAATAGATCAGTGGCCTTATCCTCCCATTGGGCAATGGATTCACCCTTAAGTTGTAAACTAAAATTGACATTCCTCTTAAAGACTCAAACTCATAATAAACCACATAATAAGAAGAAAACACACTATGATAAAGTAATTTATGGAAAACAAACAACATCAAACTCACACTAAAATAATGTGTTGAGCACTTATGGAAAAGAAACACACTAACGTATCTACAAAAAATTAAACTAACCTTAGTAGCAAGGCTTTAAATGTATCCCATTGACTAGGATACTTATCACTTCTCTATCAAGTCTTGATAGTTGAAATTCATTATGTTCCTTACATCCAATGATTAAACTATCAAAGAATAACTGCCACATTCCCTCTTCATCTCCATCAAGATTTGAAAGGGATAGTATGTTTACTCCTTCTCATGCATATAATAGACTCATTGATCAATTTCCTCAATATGTTTGAAAGGGTAAAACTCATGACTATCTTTACCCCATTCATCTAGAAAAATATCAGGTATGCCATCTAGAGATGCAATTGGTTCTTGGTCATTAACTTGATCTCCATCATCAATACTAGTGAAATTCATGTTAGATGAGTTTGCTACATAAAGTTACACATGAAACTTAGCTAAAGCTCAGAGTTGATAGAGACCTTAGCACCATACCTAGTCTTAAATGTCATATAAGACTAATCTGAAGTCAAGTACTCCCCATTCTTAGTGATAAAGTCCCTTGACAAGTATAGAGCAAAGAGAGGTGGCACATCAACAACCACCACATCTTAAGAGATAGATAAAGTAGGATAAGCCTTAAGAGTCAGATATAAACCTTTGATAATGCCAACTATTTTAGTAGTTTATCCATCTAGTTGTAATATTCTTTTTAAGTTTGGTTTATATTTCAATTTTAGTTTATCAGCTACTTGTTTTGGCATGACTGAACTACTTGTTCCACTATCAATTAGACAATTATGATCCAATGAATCTCTAATGATAATGTATATGTAAAATGGAGGAGGTTTATTTTTTCTCTCAATTTTTATTGGTTTCCCATCTTTGGTCTTCAATTCATTTATCAAAATTTCCCCTCTTTCATTAGGTGGCCTAGATGATGCATTAAACTTGGAGAGTTCATTTTGGAGCAGGTCTCTTCGTCTAGGAATGAACAATGTTTCCCACATTGGAATGCTTACATAGACTTTATTCATTTGCTCAAAAATATTCATAGGATATCTACCCACTTTATAATACCCTCTAGGAACCATAGCACTACCACTAGCTTGGATCACTTGATGCATAGGAGAAGACATATAAGGAGTTTTAGCATTTAGAGTTTTTTTATTTACCTAAGTCATAGGGGATATATTTGGTATACCTTATCCTTAAGGTGATTGAGAATTCATGCTTGGACCACCACTTATCCCTTGTATTCTTCAATCATTCTCTTCTTTGACCTTGTATTTGTAGTTATGGAGTTTGATCCAATGTTGAGATTACCTTGGTATTTGACTACACATGAGTCCTCTTGACAGTAGTTCATCAAGGTAGAATTTTATTGAGAACCTCCTACATTCTTCTCTTCCATACTATGCATGTCTTCTTGAGTTATAGAAGGCATTATTCCCCATTGATCCATATAGGTTTGATTGAATGCATCATTTGCATAATTGGAAGAGTCATGAGGTTGGTCCCATAAAAGATGCTCTCCATTTTCTTGTACAAGTTTATTTTAGATAAGTACAAGTGCTTTGGAAGTAGAAGGAGCATTCTAATTTTGTCCATTGTGTTGCCTTACTTTAATTAGTTTCCCTTGTCCTTGGTATTGAGCTTGAAAGGGTTGTTTAGGAGCTTGATAAGATTGATAAGGATGGAAAGGACCTTGATTATACCTCCATTACTACTATTGTTGTTGTGTATTAATATTTTTAACCTCTTCTCGAAGATTCTTGATTATATCTTTTTCTTTCTACTTGTTTGGATGATTAGGAGAAACATGCTTATGCTTATGTGTGGGAATGGGAGTAATGGTGGGCATAAGAATTTTCAAAAAAAGAAAAAAATACATGGGAGTTATAAGGGCTATCTTCCCATCTTGAATAAGGTGAATCTTATCCCTTATGGTAGTCTCATAGGCATTAGGCAAAGTATCTCCTCCCATGGATTGAATCATCATAGATATGTCACTATTGAAAGCTTTGAGGATATAAAGGAAAGCTTGATAGGTAGTAGGACTAACAAAGATTGGGATCCTATCTCAAGTCTTTTGCAGTCTTGTGTTTAAGTCTTGAATAACCTATTGAGGTTTTCTCTTTATTGTAGTCAGTTACTCGATCAAGGATAAGTGATCATATTTGTCTTCAAATCTTCTTCTCAAGGCATCACCCAATTCATCCCATGTAGTGATAGAATTGGGAGCCAAAGTGATATACCAATCAAGTACCTTTCCCTTAAAATTAATATCCAACAATTTGATGGCAACATCCTCTTTGGTGATGTAATGTATATTGCATAAATTGGCAATGTTTCTTATGTGTTCAATAGGATTAGTGGCAGCTTCTCCTGTGTATGAAGGTATACTTTTGAGGGTTAACATAGGAATGTAATTATAGTGAACAAGTACTAAATGACTATGGTAATTGAAGGCAATAAAGGGAAATTTCTTTGGGACTGCCATCTTGCAAGTTGGACCCAAGAAAAGTCTCCTAATAGGTAAGTGAGTAGCTAAAGATTTCTTTGAGTATGGATGGTTATTAACAAACCTCTTTACTCTAACTGAATAGTAAGGTAGCTCTAAAAATTCAAATGGAATGCCTCTACTAGATGATCTTATCCCTAACATAGGCATGAAAATGAGTATTTATCTATAAACAAGATCTAATTAGTGCTAGAGTCACCAGATACTATAAGGAAGCTTTAAAACATCACATTTGCCAAGATCAACATCTACCTTTGACAACTTCTTGGACCATAAGATCCCACCGGGCATGCCAAAACTATTATAAATCAAATTTTTACCCTAAAGAGGTTTACTCTAGCCTCATTAAGTTTGATGTAACATGGAAGATCTCTCAATTTATGGGTGACCTATGGGAGTGATGAGTATCTAGATTGAAGGGATAACTCCCTTTGCACAACACCTACAACTAACTACTAACCTATTTACTTTGAAGGAAAATGGATAGTAGGAGATTAAAAATAATATAATAAAGGTGATGAACTAGGACTAACTTTTCAAACCTACGTACACCTGCACTATGAAAGGTAATTTTCAAAACTGATCTCAATAACCCAAAGATCTCTTAGTAAAAGTGTTTTGACATGAAGGCAGAATGTAATGTATTTCTCAAGGTATATGAATAATATGTCCTATCATAAACACTAATAGTATTATTCACACTTAAAGAGACACAAAACAACCAATTACACATCATGTGACCTACTAGAATTCAAATTACTTACACTAAGCATGAAAGAGTGAGGTGATCATAAGGAGAAATGACTATCACTTGCCATTCAATTATGAATTAGTTCACACACTTAAGCAAAAATTTGAGAACTTAAAACTAGATTGAATTATTTTATTCAAAGTCAAAATTAGTATTCAATTTATTAGGGCTTCACCATACCAAATTTGGATCCCTTACAATTCCAAAAGTGGCAACTTATATAGAGAATTAAGGAAGAGAGAGAGGGGACATAGAAGAAAAAGACTGCTAAGTGTCCACATGGAATTTAAGAAAAATATGGAGTTATAAAATATTTATAAATGTCCCCCAGGACATGTTTCTCTCCTCTTAAGATGCTCCATCATCCAAGTGGCATGGGAGTTGAAAACTCAACTTGACACCTTACACAACTCCTCCAAACTACCCTTCTTAGCATATGAGAAGTGACAAATGGACCTTTTCATCATTAACTCACCATAATATAATTTTAAACATCTCATTTTACACTTATCATGCATTTAGAAACTCTTTTGGTCTGATATTTTTTTAAGAATTATCATTCATATGCTTAGGTGTCTTGAATCCCCTTCATCTCCCACACCTAGCCTTGTCCAAGTGGCTCAAAACTTGAGTTCAGCTTCATAAAGGAACTATATCTCTATGTATGTCTTTAAAATACCTTATCATACCTGAATCAATCCATTTGAGTTCTTGAAACAACCCCCAAGACTCCATTTTTCTCCTCAAGATCTCATTAGGTATATTTTATTTGTAGCCCTAAAATCATGTAAAACTCATTATATAGGATAGTTTACGGATTGTAGTGAAATAATAATGGTATATCTAAGGACCCAATATTAATTTACAAATCCATTCCAAGTTTTAGGTCTTGAGAGTGAGTGGAAGTGCCTTTTTCTATCTTTCTCTTTAATTAGGCCTCAATTAGGCCTCCTTGCCTAGAAGCCCAAATTTTTGCTCTAGATATCTTTGACACATGTGAAACCACATAGAACCATGTGATTCAATTTCCATTTCTTGTCACCAACCTCCATGTCAAATTTGAGGCCATGAGACCCTATGGAATTGTGAGAACCATGAAATGGCCTGGAAACCTAGTCTAATTTTAGGCCTGTTTGAGACTACCTTGAAACATGAGCCTTGTTTGATTACTTAAAAAATGTCTAGTACATATTTTTTGGCTTTAATTGATGAAATACATTCCAAATGACCTCTTCCAATAGTTTTCAAGTGTCTATCTATTCAAAACCCTATAAAACACTTTAAAACTTTGAAAATAATTCATTTAATGTAGTCCATACAGTTGTGATGTAGGGGTAAAAGGGAAAAGTTTCCAAATAACCATTATATGGTTCTAAACTTAATTGATCACAATCACTTTTCATGATTTGTATTGATTCTTCTTTACTCAATATAGTTTCTCCCTTGATCTTTGGGATTAAGAGCCTCTTTCACTTTGTACATATTCCTTTTACTTAAAAGCATCTCTTAGCCTCATTAGACATTTATTTTTATCACTAACATTCACTCCTATCTCATTTCATAACACTAGTCTCTCTTTACCATTCAATTCTTTTACTATCTCTCCACTAGGCCATTCTCCTAGGTCTTCAAGGACCAAATATTGATACAGGTTCCAAGGGCTCAATCTCTTAGCATGGATGGTCTTAAGTGATATTATTACACCTGATTGAATATCCTTTAAAGTATGAATCACACTTTACAATTTAATTCCATTCCTCAAGGTCACATTGGTTCCACTAGGCTAGTAGCCTTTTTTTTAACATTTTCACTTAGTCTGAGAAATGTATGAACTCCCTTGCACATATAAAACCATTTCTAGCTACCTTTTATCTCATTACTAGTATGTGTCAAATGTCATGACCTAACTCCACATTTAGCCCACACTTCCTTTGTAAATGTTCTCTAAATTAGGCCTATTTAGCCCTTACATACACCCCAATGATAGAAACTATAATGTATAGCTTGGAAACACATCAAAACCACTTGATTCACTTAGCACATGTCTAGATGAGCAAGACTATAAAGTTTCATCACTTTTTGATGGTAAAAACTCTTTAAATCATTAAAACCCTAATCTAGGGTTTCCCTTCCCCTACACAGGCCTGAGACCCTATTTAATTCATTTTTTAGAGTTATACAAAGTTTCAAACGACCAAAATGTTACCTCCAAGTCTTTTTTCACCTTATAAAACTTTTACACCATACTAGAACCTTTGGTTGACCATTGTTTGCTCAAAATGTACCTAAGTACAAAATTTTGTACACAATAAGTGACTGTGCAAGGTAGGTAAGGTTGAAATTTAATGTATGTCTAGTTATAGGTTCTTTTACAGGGTTTTAAGACCTTTAATAGGTCTTTGTGACTTCTAATCCACTTCACCAATACTCAAATATCCTCTTTTTAACATATTAAGGTTTATTCATCACAAACCTCAAGGATCTGAGTCCTCATATAAGACTATATGATATCTCAAGAACTATGTATGACCAATAAGTTATAAGGTTGCATCAGATGTTTATTTTTGATACTCACACATATTTAAACCTATCAATGCTTTTCAAACCAACCACCACCATGCATTCCATTAACTATTACTCTATCTACCTGGTACTTAATCATAAAAAATAGGGGTCTCATAACTATCAAAATAGGGTATGACTATAACAAAATGAACCATTAATTTATTATGCCTGTATATTGGACTATTACTTATTTTGATTCAAACTACAACATTACAACCAATTCCTTTACTTACCAATCATTGCCTCAACCTGTTTATGGACCATGACATAAGAACCAAGCATTTGCTTTCATTTCTTGATTGTGATAACAGCCTATAAGATCTCATTGATTCAGTGACCTATCTCTCTGATTTTATTCAATTGCATATAATATAACAATCATATGAAGGTCTACACAATATCCACATATGTAATAATTTAATCCATGATGAACTCCACCTTCTAACCTGAATAAAAACATTTAAATACTTCTCTTTACTTAGACTAGAATCTACAATTTTTTATTAAAACCTACAACTTCACATAAAGGTCAACATATTCATGGCCTCAAGGGCCTTTAAGGGTAATGTCTGATTCATAACCATTAAATTTTGTTTAATAACACAAAATTACAAAATTATTTCTTTCTTTATTCATTTTATTCATCAAAACATTATATGTTTGGTCCATTATAGGACTCTATTACCATTCTTGAGGAGTCTTGTACCATTTTCCATTATTAGGTTATCCTCTCTCCTCTTAGAGATCTCTATCTCCATAACCTCTCCTCCTACACCATTCCACTCTTAAATTTTTCATTTTTTTACCAACTTTAATGTTGGTTTTACTTGGTGGTTACATCTAACATCCTTACCATAACTAACCTCCAACATACAAGGGTGATTTACATTGATTCATATGACTTGACTTAAGGACTAACCCTATAATATATTAAAACCCTCTTATCATGACTTGAATGGACCTCTTAAACCAACTTTGTTCATTTAACCCTTCCAAACCATGCATATGGCCCTCCTAGACTTAGTTACAATATTTGAATTTTCAAATTCCCTATTTTGGAGGAAAAACTCCTAAAAATTATCTAACACACCTTAAGGAATCCAAATAAACTCTAAGATAACAAATGGACCTTAAAATTCCCCTCACACACTTTGACATCTACCATTGACCAAATTTGACCTCTTATTGACAAAAACACAAAATTGATGTCTTCCAGCTTGATGCTCCTACATCAAGATGCAAGTACAAATAAAGTGCACTTAGAGATTCTAATTGGAAACCATTGACTAGTTTGACCATAATTCAAATTAGGCCAACCTCATATATAGTCAAACTTTTTATGGGGGCCTCTTAGGTTGAAAATGTGTACCATGGTCTTAATAAGGTTAAACATTATGTTTCCACCCTTGTCACATTTGTTAGTTTGTCCTAAGTCATTCTAAGGTCAAATTTTGAGTTATTTAATGGAATTATATAATTTCCCATAGAGGACAAGTGTTTCAAAATAATATTCAACATCCTAATATTAGGGGAATATCAGAGATGGTAGTTTTGAACTGAAAATTATAGGTGCAATGTCCAAACAAGAAGATCAAGGAGTTTCAAAGGAGTTTCAAGTAGTTGTATGACTTGTATAACACATTTGGCACATGGGAAAACTTAATGAGTGTCTCTTGAGATCCCCTTAGTTAATTTCCATTTCTAGGTAGTTTTGACAAGCTCCAAATTGGCAAAAAACATTATATCTTTCATATTTCTCTCCTAAACAAGGTCAAATGGTTAACTAGTTTCATCTTGGTACAGCTAAAAAGATGTGAGTCAAGGAAAATGATTTTGGTGGGTGATAATACTCTTTTATTACTCCAAATTCATGGTATTAGTTATAGGATCAGTGATATGTGCTATATGAACCATTACTAAGAGTGTTAGCTCCTCTTTTTTGCCTACACATCCCCATGGCCTTTAGCTTTCTTCTTTGTTTGGATTATACTATGCAAATAAAGTGGTGTATAAGATCTTGAGGAGTATGAGCATCCTTATCACAAGGTTTTATTCTTGTTTTCATGTGTGAAGGTGAATAAGTTGGTAGAAACATCTTGTTTTGATGGTATAAGACTCTACTCAGTCTACAAAAAATGTTCCATCAGTTGCAAAGGCTTATCTCCCTATCTTGGTCTTCAGAACAAGGGTAATTCAAAGTAATATGTTGAGTTCAATTTCCCATTACATAGTGATTAGTATATTATTTTAAGGTTTAGTCTCAATACTAACATTGATGAAGAACATAGCTAGAAGCATAAACATAGTCAATATCTCCCTGCAATAGTCACCTATAGCCAAGTGGAACTAAGTCTTGAATATTCATGGTGGTAAGACAAGAAGCTTTCAAGGTATTGAGAAGATTCTAAAGTGGAAACAAAGAGACTGAACTATCTAAATTTTTTAAGATTGGTTATGAGAACCAATTCCTAGTACATAATCCTACATCTAATGACACCTGTAGGTAGCCTCAATAGTGATCTGATGTCAACACCACAAAGGATAGAGGAGTGTTAAAATGAAGGTGTTGGAACTCATTTGAGTCCTTAAATTAGATCTGAGAGCATTGAGAATGCCATTATGACAATGGTTAAGCCATAATATGGTAGGTAGACCTAGAATCATGTTTTTAAGTTAGGAAAGTTGAATTTGAGGACAACTTACCTTAATCTTTTTGAAAAGGGAATCCTACCTCATAAGGAGTTATCTCATGGTAGAGTGTATTGAGGAATGGATAGGTTTTATGGTTTATCTCATGTATGCCAAGCTTTGAAATAGTGTCTTGACATAAAGATAATTTTTTTTGATCAAAACAAGGTGATGGTTGAGTTACTTCACCTCAATTTAATTCACACTAAAAAATATTAGTAAGCTATAGTGCTATAAGTGAAAATGATCTCACAACACAATAGTGACCTGTATTGGAATGGCTACATGGTTTATAGGCATGATATGAACTCATACAAGTATGGAATGTTCTAGTGACCTCAATAAGGATCATATAAGAAGAAATATAGTTTTAAGGAACACATCACCACCTACATGAGTCCCTTTTTCTCTCAAAATGTCACCTATAGTATGATTATAGACTCACAGTATATTGGGAGTAGGTATTTTGAGTGTAAGCATCAGAATCTAGATAAGAGATGAGTTTAAACAAGTGTGAGATGATCTTGATGACTTCAAGAAGGTCCTAAATAATGAAACACAATGTCCAAACATGGATAGACACCTATAATAATCCCATTTTCCTAAGTGAGTATCTATAGTCAACACAGTCTATGGATTAGAATAGGCAGAGTGGTAGGTGTGAAAAGTTGGTAAAGGTGTATGATGGGTATATCATACTAAAACCACTCTCACAGTGGTAAGGACACATTCTAAACTTAACCTTAATAAGAAATAAAACCAACCTATAGTCAGAGCTCAAGGCTCTTGATCCCAAACAAAATTATTTGCATAGTCCTCACAGTCCCATAAGTCTACCTTGAAGTTTGTGAAGTTGAGGATTCTAGGGGAGTGATCTAATCATGAAACTTTGTTTATATGATCTTCATGACCTAAAAAAGCCTCCAATTAATTAATTATGGTTAGACAAATAAGGAATATGCCCTATTTATTATCTCAAATAGAGGGCACTCCTAGTCAAGATAAGTCTATAGAGATAGTAGGTGTATGTTGGAAGGATGACATGAGGAGTTTTAGGACACTGTGAAATGATGTGGAGAGTTGAGGTAGAGGTGAAAAAAAATTTATAATCACTCATAATCCTAAATAACCATTTAGAGGTGGTCATGGGTAGTTAGGAAAATTCAAACCTAGAACTAGACCTAAGCCCTAAAAGGGTCTAGCTTCACTTCTAAGACCATGTTACCATTCCAATCTAGTTAAAATATTTTAAGGGGAGGTATAAGGTTGATTGAATCCTTCATTTTATAGAGGAATAACATAGAGTGGTCAACTTGACCTAAAACCATGATAGGGGTACCCAAAAAGCATGAGAAAGCTCGATAGGCCAACTTCAAGTGCTCATATCTATATAGACACCAAGCATAAGACCTCAGTCAACTAGGGGTAGTTAGGGAGGGTCCTATACTCAATATTTGTGGAATTGGTTTAGGATTTGGATGTCAAGATTTTATGAACTATTGTTAAGAACCAAAACCTCCTAAAACCCTTGTTAAGAATTGATGAAGTAAATGTCATTTAAGATACATCCATAAGAGGTCAGTTGGACATGAAAATTCTTAGAACATGTCTATAACTCCCTTAAGATTATTTCCATCCACTTTGTTTGTACTATCAATTATACAAACAAGGTAAAATCTAGGTTTTATGTAAATTTTTGAGTGTTCTATACATGTAAAGTGGAAATTAGGAATGAGAATCATTAGGGGGAGGTATATATATACTTTTTCCCACTTTTTATGCTCATTTCTAACCTTAGTTGTGCATTAAAGGTCCACTACTACACCATTCATCATAGGCAATCTTGGATAGATAGTGAAAATGAAAAGTGACTACCAAGTGAGAAGATGAGAGCTCTAATTTGGGATCTTTTTAAGGCCTTCTTGATGGATTGGAAGGCAAGGAGGTATTCAACAGGTGTCCTAACACCTCTTCCATGGATTTGGTTGATAAATTGCAAGTCACTTTGATGATAAATGTGAAGAGTGAAGCCAAGAGAGCTTGTAAGTAACTACAAATAGTGAATACAAGTGTCAAGAGGAAGGTTATAAATTAGAAAGGCATCTGATGAATGTCAAACCTTATTTCTAACCTCCCTAAGATAGTGCATATGTGTCAAGTCTTCCTATTTTAATTTCAAGTGGTCAAGAGATACCTCATCATGAAGGTAGTTGATGGTCTCTACGCCAGTTTTGAAGAGTTTATCATGCTTCAGATGGAAACTCATCCAATAATACTTTCATGGTTTGTTATCCACTCCATTATCCTAAAATGTAATTGATTTATAATTCTTGACACTTAGATTTGTGACCTTTTCACTTCCCTTCTTTTCTCTCTTATCACATGTTCTATAAATGCAAGCCATTTTGGATTTTGTAAAGGAATTCACTCTTGGTATGGTGAAGCCCTATTGGTTTGATAATTTATTTTGCCTTTGAAATAAATATTTTTAATCTAGTTTTGAGTTCACAAACTTCTTTTCTAAGTGTGTGAAGTAGTGTGTAGTGAAATCTCAAGTGATTAGTTCCTTACTTTCTCTTTGTTCTTCCATGTTTAATACAAGTAGTTATCCCTCTAATAGGTCACATGAAGTGTAGCTAGTGTGGTTGTTTATATATAAGTGTAAGAAGTAGCCTTAGTGTCTACAATATAACCTCTATTTCACTCACCTTGAGTAGTATAATTCATATCACCCCCATGTTTTGAAATACTTATGTTAGAGCAATCTAGGATGTTGAGACTAGTGTTGTGAGTCATGTTTCTTAGTGAAAATGTATGGTAGTCTAGAGGAGATCATTCTAGTGTATCACTTCATTATAATAGTTTAATTTCATACTTCCTTATATCCATTATCATCCAATAAAGTAAATATTGTAAATGATAATCAAGAAAAGATAAATCTAGGGAGTTAGCCTTTAATCCTAGAGGATTTCCTCTATTATAGGCAACCCACAAGCCTAGAGGTAATCCCATGTTACCAAAATCTTAGAGTAGGTTTGAACAACTAGCTCTAGGGTGAAATATTTGGTGACAACATTTATGGCACACTTGGTGGGACAATTATCACAAAGACATCTTGTCAAGGTGAATGTTGGTCTTGACAACATCACAACTAAATATGGTTTTTTACTCAGCATTTGATGACTCCATTCAAGGCAATATCTAGTTGTAGACCAAGTTTTATCATTTTTTCATACTTAATGGTCCTTACTAGGTCAACTATTAATAGAGGTATTAATCCCATAAACCCACTCTTCCAACCTAAACTTCATATTGAAGTTCAACCTATCTTGACCTTTGAAAAATAAAAGGACTTTACAAGCCAATAGGATCAAGAGAGTGAAGAGGAACCTGAGGAAAATATGGCTAAGTAGCATGCCTTCCCAGCCTTTAACACTAAAAATCATATCCACCTCAATTCATATGATGATATACCTCCTAATTCTACCAAAAGTGTTCTCACATTAAATGGGGAAGATCATGTCACCCCTAGTGAGCATATTAGGGACATCTCTAAATTTTATAGATTTAATAATGTTATTGATGTCAACATTGTAATTAGACTAATTGTCATGTCCCTTAGATTCAAATAACTTGACTAGAATAAAACATTGCTTGAAGGATATATCACTACTTGCGATTATTTTGAAGAAATGTTGACCTCAAGGTTTGAGGACAAAAGTGATCACACCTCACTCATTCATCAGTTCAATGTAATTCAAAGGTGACCTAAGGATACTATGCATGGCTTTAATGAGATATTCCAAAGAACTTGGTATAGGTTACCTCCTCCCATGAGACCACCTATAAGCATTTTTTTTCCTACATATCTAAGGGATATTATAACTAACATAGCCATCATGTTGTAGTCCATGAGTGGTTACACCTTACCTAAAGATTATGACCTAGACATTAGAGCTAATAATGACCTAATATAATCTATAAAACTACCTCCAAAAGTCTCCATGCCTCTTTTTCCTAATATGTCTAATGTTACTCCAAGTGTTGTTCCAATATCACATGCAAATACCAAGTCCAAAGCTTTCCCAAAGATATCAGAAGATGCCATTGATTTGGATGCCAAATGCAAGGCCTTAGAGGCTCAAGTTAGGCAAATCAATCTATAGTATGGATTTAATCAAAACCTATACCCCTATCCTAAAAAAGGAAATAGGTTCTGACTTCAACACTATGGTCAAGGTAGAGGGCAAGGATAATTAATTTTAATAGTGCCACCCAATGCATATAAGCCAACCTCTACTTCCATTATAAAAGTTATGGTTCTAGTCCATAGTAACTTGGTTCAAGGAGAGGAACAGCAAAAAGGATAATTCATGGATGCCAATGAAGGTGGGGAATAAGCTTTGGTTACTCAAGGAGGATGTACTCCTCAACTACCATTATAAGATGAGAATTACATGCAAGCAAATGAAGGATGGTAGCCCCAAAAAGTGAACCTTAAAAACTTTCTAGTGGAAGACACATATGTCCTCAATTAGAATAATTCGATGGCAGCTAATACTAGAGAAAATATAAAGGCCTTGGTAGATGTCCATGGTTTTTCCTTGGGAGATGTCCATGGTTTTGATACAAGTTTAATTAACCCTCCTACAAGGCAACAAGGTGTGAGTCCAAGTGTGACAGTCCCTACAACTTTTGCACCTATTTCAAATTAGAATGTAGGAAGGGTGACTCAAGGTGATCCAATGCCTCAATCTCAAGGAAATTATTTTCCTTCAAGAATATAATAAAAGTTGAGTCTTCCTGCTCTTAACATTATTGATTCTTTGAAGGGTGTTAAAACTAGTATCTCTCTTTGGGAAGTGATTCACATTCTTGGTCAAAAGGAGTTTTTTCAAGAACAGTTGTCTCAAATCCACATTAGTCCTCAAACATCAAGACATGGTGATGTTTCCCTCATTAATTCTCCCACTCACATAGTTTAACCCTCTTCCAAATCTAAAAATCTCCCACTCTTCTACCTCACTCTCATTACTGGAGACAAACTTGTTCATAATTGCATTGTAGATAGTGGGCTAAGTACCTTAGTGATGCCCAAGCTTGTGGCAGATAAATTAGGTTTGAAATATAAACCATATAGTAAGGGAGTGATACAACTTTATGAGACACTAGCTAAGTCATTGGGACTAGTCAAATGTTTAAGAGTTTTCTTACATGATTATTCAAGTTTCCCATTCCTTCAAGATATAATAGTGGTTGATTTTCCTATTCATTTTGTTATCTACCATTCAAGGGATTTCACAACCAAGATAGGAGGCTACCTCTCAGTTAATTGGTCTTTATTGTCCTTCAAGACAAGGTATGGAGAAAATGTAACCATTAGAACATAACCATTAGCTAATTTTCTTATTGAACCCTATATGGAATCAAGCTCTAATCTTAATTACACAATCAATGATCAAGAGGAGTATGTTGTCGATGATGGAACATATTCTAAGATTGAGGGTATCTCTAACCTTTTCCTATATGAGTATTAGCCTGATACTTATGGACATGATCCCTACATTTTCTATGAGTAGATTAATCTTGGCACATACATCATCCATGAGGAAGGTGATGGAAAATATGATGTAAGCATTGATAGTTCTTTTCCACAAGATGCTTAGGGTAATTACCTTATTCATATACATGATGATGATGCTCTTCAAATCATGGTAGATCAAGATGATGAGGAAAATAATGCCATTCTACCTATACAAGATGGAGGAGTTCTTGAAGGTGACAACCATGAAGAGGAATATGACCTATGTAAATAGTACTTTCATGCAATAGTTCAAGAATTTGAAAATTTGAATAAGTCAACTTCTCCTCCTATGAATTATGAATTTTATAATAAGGTTTTTGATAAACCTAACAAGTAGGAAGGAGAGTGTCCTTTTGAGCATGAGAATGAATGTCTAGTCACTACCAAGAAGGTTGTAATTATGGAGAAGTCAAATGAACACAAGGCAGAGATATGTGTGTTTTAGGAGTAGTCCAAACCTTAAATTTAATATTAATCAATTTTAGATATGTTGGACCAGTAGGAGGACAAGCTTGATGACCCTATACATCAATAACATCATGTCTTAGAAGAGAGTAAAGTTGAATCACCTTTTGAGACTCCCAAGATTCACGTTGAGAGGTGCCAATTGGATTAAAAAAATCAAGCAAGATGTATGCTCAAATAATCCTCTTGGAGAGTAGTATGAAGCATTCTTGAGAGCTCCAAGTGACATACTTATAGCTAGTAGAAGACCTAAGGATGGTAAGTCATTTAACCATAAACATAAGCAAGTGTTTATTGATAAGCATGTTTCACATGGTGGATTGATTTCATGGAGCATCAAGGATGCAAGAGGTACTATATTTGATCTTGGTTATAGTGATGGTGATTATTCTTCACCTAAAGTGTTTGAGATCTTGTACATACTAGGATAGGTGTGCTTTGTTTATGTTGTGTGTGTTTTCCCTATGTGTTTTTGAGAACACAAGTGTGTTTGCTTAGTGTCTTATCTTGTGTGTTTATTTCCTATTGTTTGGTGTGTTTTTGTGTTCTTTCAAAGGCATTTTAGTGTCAAGTACAATGTATAGGTGACTCCATAGCCTAATGGATAGGAGAAGGCTATTGGTATTGGATATAACTAGCTTGCCACCACTAAGAAATCATCAAAATGTTGACTAATTTGACCACAAGTGAAATTAGGTCAACCCCCTATATAGTAAAACCTATTATAGGGGCCTCTTAGGTTTAAAATGTGTACTATGGTCTTAATAATGTCAAACATTATGTTTCCACCCTTGTCACATTTGTTAGTTTTTCCTAAGTTATTCTAAGGTCACATTTTGAGTCATTTATTGGACTTGTATGGTTTCCCATAGAGAATAAGTGTTTTAAAAGAATATTTAATGTCTTATATGTTAGGTGCATGTTAGAGATGGTAGTTTTAAACTTAAAACTATAGGTAAAATATCAAAACAAGAAGATCAAGCAATTTTAAGGGAGTTTCAAGCAGTTGTATGACCTGTACAACACATTTGGCAAATGGGAAAACTTCAAGAGTGTCTCATGAGATCCCTTCAGTTCATTTCCATGTTCAAGTAGCTTTAACAGGTTCAAAAATGGAAAAAAATATTTTATCTTTCCTATCGCTCTATTGGACATGGTCAAATGGTCAACCAGTTTTAGCTTGGTACAGCTAGAGATGTGAATCAAGGCAAATGCTTTTGGTGGGTGATAATACTCTTTATTTACTCCAAATTCATGGTAATATTTAGAGGTTTGGTGATATATTCTCTATGAACCACTACTAGGAGTGTTATCTCATCTTTTCTTCCTGTACATCCCCATGGCCTTTAGCTTTCTTCTCTATTTGGATTGTTCTATGCAATACAAGTGGTGTGTAGGATCTTGAGGAGTATGAGCATCCTTATCAAAATGTTTTAGTCTTTTTTTCATGTGTGAAGGTGGATAAGTTGGTAGAAACATCTTATTTTTCTAGTAGAAGACTATACTCAGTCTGTAGATAATGTTTCATCAATTGCAGAGGCTTATCTCCCTATTTTGGTCTTCATAATAAGGGTAATGCAAGGTAATATGTTGATTTCAATTTCCCATTTCATGGTTATCAATATATTCTTTGAAAATTTAGTCTTGAGACTAAAATTTATGAATAACATAATTAAAAACATAAACATAGTCAAGATCTCCTTGCAACAATCACCTACATCCAAGTGAAACTAAGTCTTGAATAGTCATGGTGGTAAGACAAGAAGCTTTCAAGGTGTTGAAAAGATTATAAAGAGTAAATAATGAGATTAAACTATCTAAAAGGTTTAATATTGGTTTTGATCACACCTATAGGCAGCCTCAATAGTGATATGATTCCAACACCACAAAGGATAGAGGAGTGTTGAAATAAAGGTGTTGGAACTAATTTGAGTCTTTAAATCAGATTTGAGAGCATTGATAAGGCAATTTTGACAATGGTGAGGCCATAATATGGTAGACAAACCTAGAACCATGTTTTCATGTTAGGAAATATGTATTTGAGGACAACTTACCTTAATCTTTCTAAAAAGGGAATCCTGCCTCACAAGGAGGTATCTCATAGTAGAGTGTCTTGAGGAATGGATGGATCTTATGGTTTCTCTCATGTAGCCCAAGATTAGAAATATTGTTTTGACATAAAGATAAATTTTTTTGGTCAAAATAAGGTTATGGTTGAGTGACTTCAACTCATTCTAATTCACACTAAATTTTTTTAGTAAGTTATAGTGCTTTAAGCTAAAATGATCCTACAACACAATAGTGACCTATAGTGGAATGGCTACATGGTTTATAGGAATGAGATGAACTCATATAGGTATGGAATGTTCTAGTGACCTCAATAAGGATTAGAGAATATGAAATATAGTATCAAGGAACACATCATCACCTATAGGAGTCATTTTTTCTCTCAAAATGTCACATACAGTCTGACTGTAGACTCACAATATTGGGAGTAGGTAGCTTGAGTGTAAGCATAGGTCTCTAGACATGAGATGAGTTCAAACAAGTGTGAGATGATCTTGATGACTTCAAGAAGGGCATAATTCATGAAATAAAATTCCCAAACATGGATAGACACCTACAAGAATCCCATTTTCTTGAGTGAGTATCTACAATCAACACAATCTATGGACTAGCCTAGGTAAAGAAGTAGGTGTGAAAAATTAGCAAAGGTGTATGATGGGTAGATCATAATAAAAACACTCTCATAGTGGTAATGGCACATTCCAAAGTTATCTTAAGAATAAATAACACCAACCTACAGTTAGACCTCAAGGCTCTCATGCCCAAATAGAATTTTGTGCACAGTCCCATAAGTTTGTCTTGAAGTTTGTGAAGTTGAGGATTCTAGGGGAGTTATATAATCATGAAATTTTGTGAATATGGTTTTCATGACATAAAAAATCCTCCAATTACTTCAGCATGTCCAAATGAAAAGGGTATATGCCCTCTATTTTGTCTCAGATAAAGGGCATTCCTAGTCAAGAAAAGTTTGTAAAGATAGTATGTGGATCTTAGAGGGATGACATGAGGAGTCTTAGAACACTATGAAATGATGTGGAGAGTTGAGTTAGAGGTGAAAAAAAAATTATAATCACTCATAGTCTTGAATAACCACTCAAAGGTGGGTAGTTAGGCACAGTCAGGCCTATTAGGCTTAAAACTAGACCTAAGCCCTATAAGGGTCTAGCTTCACTTTTAAGATCATATAACCATTCTAGTCAAATTAAGAGCCTTCAAGGGGAAGTATAAGGTTTTATTTAAGCCCTAATTTTTTTTGGGTGAATATTTTGTCACCAGCTAACTGATGACCAAAATAGGTCTCTTCAACCATAGTATAGGGAGATTGGTCGGCCAAATGTGCAGGTTTACCACATCAGAGGTGGACAAATCTCTCCTCTCATCAAGGGGAGGTTCCCTATAAGTATGAGGAGCTATATAATATATATATAAGAAAAAAATAACACTCAGGGGTAGGACTACACCATCCATCTCTCTTTTTTCATAGATGATGTTCATAGACAAAGGAGAAATCCTAGTGATAATACTGAAGACACTTCTCTTCTTTCAGAAGTGGTCTTGCAACAGGGCGCAGGAGTTCTTTCTGGTGGGTAACTAACAGATAAGAAGGGCACAATAACTAGCAGGATGAAGTGTAACACAAAGTCTACACCTTAACTTCCCAAGAGTGAAATACAAAGGATAATGGGGGCACAAAGTCATCCCAAGATCCTTTACACAGAAAGAAACCAAAAACACACACTGAAGACAATTATGATAGCAAAAAGTCTTTCTATAATTGGCTTCAAGACACCTTCTTGATTGCTTCCACAAGTTCTGCTTTTTAAATTAAATAAACAAGAATGCTCTTATGAAATAGATATAAGAACAATTTCCTAAAATAACACAAGCTATAACAGCACAAAGTTTGAAAGTAACTTGCTTTCTCATTCAAAAAAAGTAATATGATCAACAATCTGAGCTCAAAGTCTCAATAATCACCTTTTAATTTTGGCAGAGTTTTGCTTCTATAATCAAGAGATCTCATTTACATAAAACAATAGATTACAATATATAGCAGCCAAGAAAGGCTTGGCACTTTGTTCCATGGAATGGCCCATGCCGTGTTTAATGCCTTGAATGCATTTTAGTTCTATCGAGGGACCATGCTTGGAACAGTGCATCGGCCTTAAATATGGCATGCCAATCTATCTCATATGTCTCTTCTAAAGTATAGGCTACCTGGTCCTTTCCTTCTTATTTGCATAGTTGTCCACTTTGCCTTTACTTCATGGAAGAAAAATAGGCCGCATCCTTGATTTGGTGTGCTCAGATGACTACTTGGTAAACTATTTCACCTACCGAAAGTAACTCTCTCATAGATATTTCAATATCTTTTGTAGCCTTCTCTTCTTTCCTGATGTAATTGGAGCTCTCAAGCTATCTTCTTTAGCTGGTCACTTGGTTCATCCTTCAAGTTTCATGCTATATTTGAAAATTAATAGATATTCCATTACCTTAAATTTGACATCTGTGGGGAGGTCAATGGTTTTTGGTTGTTTGAACCATATTGAACCTTGAACCTTTGAACCTTTGAAAGTTCATTGGCTCAATAGTTTGATGGTTCAGGTGGTCTTTATCGCTTCCTTGGTTCAATTGCTTCTTCAAAAGTTCAAAGTTCAACTACTTCAAAAAGTTCAACAGCTTCAAAAGACTTACCAAAAAATAAAGGAAGATTGAATCGTTGAACCATTAAACCTTGAACAAAATTGGCTCAAAAGTTCAAAGGCTCAAAGATTCAAAGGTTCAACGTGGTTGGTTTAAAGATATTGGTTCAAGTGGTCAATTAAATGGGTAGAACAAAAGATTGAACCGTTGAGCTGTTGAACCAAAGTTGGTTCAATTGGTCGGTTCAATCGAGCGGTTCAAAGGAGTGCCCCAAAGTTGAAAGAGCAAGTGACCTTGCAGAAGGCAGTGGACAAAAGGGAGGTGCCCTTATGGAGGGCAGGGAACATTATCTCAAAGATTAAAGAGAAGGCCAAAATGGTAAGGTTTACTTCAAAAAATTTGTCTAAATAAATTACCAAGTAAAGGAACTGAAAGAATTCCTTTGAAAAGATTTCCCATGGAAGAATTTCACAAAGGCAAATCCTTCAGACAAATTGTCTAAAGGAATTCCTTCGATCTTTTTGCCTGAAGGAATAGTTAAAAGCCTGGCAGAAAAATGGCTAAGGCAAGGGAAGAATTCCTTTGAAAAAAATGTCTAAAGGAATTCCTTCAGATATTTTGTCCAAAGGATTTGAAGGATCAAGGCTACCCAAAGAATCCTGAAGCCCGAAGAATCCTGAAGCCTGAAGAATCCTGAAGGGCAGGTACTTTTAAGGGGGGCTCTTGGCACACAAAAAATGGACCTTTCTCAAAGACCTGAAGGGACACCTTCCCTTTGGGGTGTTCCAAAGACATAGAGCTGAAGGAATTTCAAGGCTTTGAAAGACTTAGCCAAAAACTGTTGGGTGAATATTTTATCATCAGCTAACTAATGAGGAAAATAGGTCTCTTCAACCATAGTATAGGGAGATTGGTCAGCCAAATGTGCAGGTTTACCACATCAAAGGTGGAAAAATCTCTCCTCTCATCAAGAGGAGGTTCCCTATAAGTATGAGGAGTTATATACTATATATATATAAGAAAAAATAACACTCAGGGGTAGGACTACACCATCCATCTCTCTTTTTTCATAGATGATGTTCATAGACAAAGGAGAAATCCTAGTGATAATACTGAAGACACTTCTCTTCTATTAGAAGTGGTCTTGCAACAAGGCACATGAGTTCTTTCTGGTGGGTAACTAACAGATAACAAGGGCACAGTAACCAGTAGGATGAAGTGTAACACAAAGTCTACACCTCAACTGCCCAAAGAGTGAAATATGAAGGATAATGGGGGCACAAAGTTATCCCAAGATCCTTTACACAAAAAGAAACTAAAAACACACACTAAAGATAATTGTGACAGCACAAATTCTTTCCACAATTGGCTCCAGGACACCTTCCTGATTACTTCCACTAGTTCTACTTGTTAAATTAAATAAACAAGAATGCTCCTAAGAAATGGACATAAGAACAATTTCCTAAAATAACACAAGTTATATTAGCACAAAGTCTGAAAGTAACTTGCTTTCTCATTCAGATAAAGTAATATGATCAACAATCTGAGCTCAAAGTCTCAGTAATCACCTTTCAATTTGGGCAGAGTTTTGCTTCTATAATCGAGAGATCTCATTTGCATAAAATAAGATATTACAATATATAGCAGCCAAGAAAGGCTTGGCACTTTGTTCCATGGAACGGCCCATGCCGTGTTTAATGCCTTGAATGCATTTTAGTTCTGTCAAGGGACCATGCTTGGAATAGTGCATTGGCCTTTACTGTGGCGTGTCAATCCATCTCATATGTCTCTACTAATGTATAGGCTGCCTGGTCCTTTCCTTATTATTTATGTAGATGTCCACTTTGCCTTTAATTCATGGAAGAAAAATAGACCACATCCTTGATTTGGTGTGCTTAGATGACTACTTGGTGAACTATTTCACCTACCAAAAGTAACTCGCTCCTAGATATTTCAATATCTTCTATAGCCTTCTCTTCTTTCCTGATGTAATTAGAGCTCTCGAGCTATCTTCTTTAGCTGGTCGCTTGGTTCATCTTTCAAGTTTCACACTATATTTAAAAATTAATGGATATTCTATTACCTTAAATTTGATGTCCATGGGGACATCAATGGTTGATGGTTGTTTGAACCATATTGATCCATGAACCTTTGAACCTTTGAAAGTTCATTGGTTCAATAGTTTGACGGTTTGGGTGGTCTTTATCAGTTCTTTGGTTCTATCACTTCTTCAAAAGTTTAAAGTTTAAATGCTTCAAAAAGTTTAGCGACTTCAAAAGACTTAGAAAAAAATAAAGGAAGATTGAACCGTTGAACCATTGAACCATTGAACCTTGAACCAAATTGGTTCAAAGGTTCAAAGGTTTAAAGGTTCAACGTGGTTGGTTTAAAGAGATTGGTTCAAGTGGTCAATTGAATGGGTAGAACAAAAGATTAAACCATTGAGCCATTGAACCAAAGTTGGTTCAATTGGTTGGTTCAATCAAGTAGTTCAAAGGAGTGCCCCAAAGCCAAAAGAGCAAGTGCCCTTGCAGAGGGTAGTGGACAAAAGGTAGGTGCCCTTCCGGAGGGTAGGGAACATTTGCTCAAAGATCAAAGAGAAGGCTGAAATGGTAAGGTTTCCTTCAAAAAAATTATTCCAAAAAATTACCAAGTAAAGGAACTGAAATAATTCCTTCGAAAAGATTTCCCACGGAAGAATTTCACAAAGGCAAATCCTTCAGACAAATTGTCTGAAGGAATTCCTTCAGACTTTTTGCTTGAAGGAATAGTTAAAATCCTGGTGGAAAAATGGCTAAGGCAAGGGAAAAATACCTTCAGACAAAATGTCTAAAGGAATTCCTTTAGACATTTTATCTGAAGGATTTGAAGGATCAAGGCCGCCTGAAGAAGCCTGAAGCCTGAAGAATCTCGAAGGCTGAAGAATCTCGAAGGGCAGCTACCCTTGCGAGGGGGCTCTCGGCACACAAAAAATGGACCTTTCTCAAAGACCGGAAGGGAGACCTTCCCTTCGGGGTGTTCCAAAGACATAACACTGAAGGAATTTCAAGGCTTCAAAAGACTTAGCCAAAAATTATTGGGTGAATATTTTGTCACCAGCTAACTGATGAAAAAAATAGGTCTCTTCAACCATAGCATAGGGAGATTGGTCAGCCAAATGTGCAGGTTTACCACATCAAAGGTGGGCAAATCTCTCCTCTCATTAAGGGGAGGTTCCCTATAAGCATGAGGAGCTATATATATATATATATATATATATATATATATATATATATAAGTAGAAAATAACACTCAGGGGTAGGACTACACCATCCATCTCTCTTTTTTTAGAGATGATGTTCATAGACAAAAGAGAAATCCTGGTGATAATACTGAAGGCACTTCTCTTCTTTCAGAAGAGGTCTTACAACAGGGTGCAGGAGTTCTTTCTGGTGGGTAACCAATAGATAACAAGGGTGCAGTAACCAGTAGGATGAAGTGTAACACAAAGTCTACACCTCAACTTCCAAAAGAGTGAAATACAAAGGATAATGTGGGCACAAAGTCATCCCAAGATCCTTTACATAGAAAAAAACTAAAAGCACACACTGAAGACAACTATGACAACACAAAGTCTTTCCACAATTGGCTTCAGGACACTTTCCTGATTAGTTCCACTATTTTTGCTTGTTAAATTAAACAAACAAGAATGCTCCTGGGAAATGGACATAAGAACAATTTCCTAAAATAACATAAGCTATAATAGCACAAAACCTAAAAGTAACTTGCTTTCTCATTCAAATAAAGTAATATGATCAACAATCTGAGCTCAAAGTCTCAATAATCACCTTTCAATTTGGGCAGAGTTTTGCTTCTATAATCAAGAGATCTCATTTGCATAAAACAAGAGATTACAATATATAGCATCCAAGAAAGGCTTGGTGCTTTATTCCATGGAATGGCCCATGTCATTTTTAATGCCTTGAATGCATTTTAGTTATGTTGAGGGACCATACTTGGAACAGTGCATCAGCCTTAACTGTGGTGTGCCAATCCATCTCATATGTCTCTTCTAAATTATAGGCCGCCTGGTCCTTTCCTTCTTATTTTCATAGTTATCCACTTTGCCTTTACTTCATGGAAGAAAAATAGGTTTCATCCTTGATTTGGTGTGCTCAGATGACTACTTGGTGAACTATTTCACCTACTAAAAGTAACTCTCTCATAGATATTTCAATATCTTATGTAGCCTTCTCTTCTTTCTTGATGTAATGAGAGATCTCAATCTATCTTCTTTAGTGGGTCGCTTGGTTCATCCTTCAAGTTTCGTGCTATATTTAAAAATTAATAGATATTCCATTACCTTAAATTTGACATCCACGGGGACATCAATGGTTGTTGGTTTCTTGAATCATATTGAACCATGAACCTTTGAACCTTTGAAAGCTCATTGGTTCAATAGTTTGATGGTTCAGGAAGTCTTTATTGGTTCCTTGGTTCCATCACTTCTCTAGTTCAATCACTTCCCTGGTTCAATCACTTCCCTAGTTCAATCACTTCCTTGCTCTTTAGTTGAACCGTCCCTTTGAACTGGTCTTTGAAATCATCTATGTTCTTCCTTTGCTTGGGGCTATCTTTGAACCTTTGAACCATTGAACCCATTGGTTCAAGGTTCAATGGTTCAATGTCTTTCTCAGAATCCTTTATTTTTGGTTAGGTCTTTTGAATCCTTAAAATTCCTTCGACTCTATGTCTTTGGAACACCTCAAAGGGAGGGTGTCCCTTTAGGTCTTTGAGAAAGGTCCATTTTTTGTGTGTTGAGAGCCCCCTCACAAGGGTACCTGCCCTTCAAGATTCTTTGGCCTTCAAGATTCTTCAGCCTTCGAGATTCTTTAGGCTTTGAGATTCTTCAGGTGGCCTTGATCCTTTAAATCCTTCAAACAAAATGTCTGAAGGAATTCTTCCCTTGCCTTAGCCATTTTTCTGTCGGGCTTTTAACTATTCCTTCGGGCAAAAAGTCCAAAGGAATTCCTTCGGACAATTTTTCTGAAGGATTTGCCTTTGTGAAATTATTCTGTGAGAAATCTTTCCAAAGAAATTCTTTCAATTCCTTTACTTGGTAATTTCTTCAAACAAAAAGTCTGAAGGAAACCTTACCATTTCGGCCTTCTCTTTGATCTTTGAGCGAATGTTCCCTACCCTCTGCAAGGGCACCTACCTTTTATCCACTGCCCTCCATAAGGGCACTTTCTCTTTCATCTTTGGGGCACTCCTTTGAACTACTCAATTAAACTGACCAATTGAACCAACTTTGGTTCAATGGCTCAATGGTTCAATCTTTTGTTCCGCCCATTTAATTGACCGCTTGAACCAATCTCTTTGAACCAACCCCGCTGAATCTTTAAACCTTTGAACCAATTTAGTTCAATGGTTCAATCTTCCTTTGTTTTTTTGCTAAGTCTTTTGAAGCCACTAAACTTTCTGAAGTTGTTGAACTTTGAACTTTTGAAGAAGTGCTTAACTCTTTAAGCTTGCCGACGTTGTTGAACTTGTGAACCCGTTGAACCTTTTGGAAGTGGGGTTCAATGGTTCAATGGTTCAATCCTTTATTTAAAACTTTCTGATGAACATTTTTAGTTGAACCAAGGCGTTGAACAAATCTTGAAATTGCCTAAGTGTTGGGAACTTGTTCCTTTGTGAGAACTTGCCTGTTGAAGCCATTGAACCTGTTGAACCTGCTAGTCCCTTAACTAAAAAATCTTGAATAAATAAGAATTTTAATGCTCAAAATAATTTTTGAGAAGGGAAGAGAGGATTTTGGCCTACAGAACCAAAATAGTTCATATGTTGTCCCAAAAATGAGTGACAGATTTGGGAACAATAGCTGGCTCCAGTTGGGGAACTTCTTTCAGTTGAAAACTTGGAACAGCTGAGGGAAGTAGAAATCAAAATCTCCAGTGCCTTTAAGTATGCCATTGGGATACAGAGTCATGCTACCCAAAGAGAAAGGTGCCAAAAATGAAAATGAAAAGCACAAAATAGAACTAAAGATTATACAAATATACATATGTACAAGTAAACTTATCTGATACTTCAAGAATTGAAGTGCTTTAGATGCTGCCCATTATGAGATAATGAAAATGGTGTTTCGTCCTAATAAACCAGCAAGAAACTATTTTTTCCCCAGAATCGGTGATGGGTGAATGGAACTCTCCACCAAAAATCACATTTTTCATGCACTCCTTTTGGTTCTCTCTTCTTGCCCCATGGCAAGACGTGGTCTCCAATTTGAAAACCATAAATATTTGCTCTCTTGGTAAAGAGTTCATTTTCTTGAATTTGGTGTGCAACAATATGGTCCACTACCATATCTTATTGCTCTTTTAGTTCAGTCCAGCACATGATTTGATTGTCCCCATCAAATACTTGCCAATGATTGGCATTATCAAGCACACTTGGGTGAAAGACCAGTTTAATGGTGTACCTATCTCCTTTAAAATTAGGGTGAGGGACTAGAAGAGTTGTTAAAACAACCAATGCATCAGCTCTATCATTAAATTCCCTAGGTATGGCAGAGATGTTGAAAGCATCAAAGCTTTCAATTTAATCCCAATCTAGATTGTGGTAGTGGTGCAATCTTTTGTTCTTGGTTTGACATAGGTTCCTCACCTGACAAATCATCATTGCAGCATTTCCTTTAGCATGAAGGAGTATAACACCTCTATTTTGACCTACCTTCAACCTGAGTAACAGAGATTCATACTCGGCAGTGTTTTTGGTGTTGCTGAACTGCAACTTGTATGAAGAAGGAAAAATATCTCCTTGAGGAGATATTAACACAATCCCAGATCTAGAACCAGTAGAAGAATTGCTGCCATCAAATTCCAGGATTCAAACATCATCATAAATTGATCTTCTATCAGATTTTTCTTCATTAGAGAGGGAAGATCCTTTTTCATCTATACTACACCCTACCAATTCTTCTGATGTCTTGTTTGAATCAATTTTTGGATCCCCACCTATAGGACTTTCCTCTGCATAAATATGAACATCCTCAGTGGATAAAAAATAATTACCCCTGCCTAAAGACTCAAACAAAATTTGAGCTTCAGGTACTGATGTTTGGGTGACAACATATTTTATCTCCTTCTCAGGAAGCAAACTCTACATAATGCCTTTAACTGGGATCCTCACCTCAGATAGGTCCATGCTCAATTCTCCTCCAACATCCTTGCATAAATTTCATCCAAGAAGGATGTCGTATGAGGCTGAGACATCGGCCACCAAGACTGTCATCTTGATTCTCTTTTCTAGAAAGGTGGCAAATGCAAATTGGGCATCCTTGATTTGTCCCAGCAATGGCATTTATTTGTTTTCCATGGAGAAACATCTCCTAAATGTCTTGGTCAGTGTGAGACCAAGATATTCAGCCACTTTGGTAGGCATGACATTGTTTGAAGCTCTGGAATCAATGATGTAATTGCTTAGCTTGTGACCGTTTATCAATAGAGAAACATAGAAAGGCTCTATTTTCTTGGGGGAAGTAGGAGGAGTAATGACAAGATTATTTGGGATGGACATGTTCCTTGGGGGATCATGAGTTACCTTCTTAACATCTTGTTCTGTAGGGATGGCTTTATTCTTCACACACTTAACCAACTTGTCCAACTGTTTAGGGTTGGCTCGTAGGAATTCAAATTTAGACATTTGAATTTTGGTTTTCTTGACATGGTCGACTATGTCAAATGACTGAAATAGACTAGGAATAGAGGAAGGAAGTTCATCCTTTTAGTTTTTAAGAGGAGGAGGAGGACTGATCTACGAAATTGAAGTTGAAAGTGCAAAAATGTTTGGGGTACTTACCTTTTTAGCAACCACCAGGTCCTTTGGCTGGAAAGGTAGAGAATTTCTTCTTTTGGCAATTAAAATTGTAGGCTGAGATCCTTCCCCTATTTTTCCTTTATCAGCTTGTTGGGCTGACTGGTTCTGGGACTGGATGAATATAGCGTATGATCTATCAAATATTTTGCCATTACTTCTGGGTCCATCCTGATAATTTAGGAAACCAATGTTGGAGTCGCCAACTAATTCTTCTTAGTCTACTACAAAGAGATCAGCATCATTTTCTTGATCAAACTCAGGTTGGCAAGAGAAATCACCTTCTGTTTCCAGATATCTAATTATTAGGTTGGCTAGTGCTGCTTTAATGGCCAATTTCCCCTATGGGGGAGGTAGACAATTTGGTTACCATTGACTTCTAGTAGCATTGCGTTGATATGACTAGTTTTGAAATGTCCTCCTTGGCATATCTTGATAAGGAGAAGCAAACATACCTTGGGCCACTTGTCTTTTCAAGGTTAGTAGTTCATTTGCCAAATTTTACACCATTTGATCAGTGGTGCCTGTAGATGAATATTCAAAAGATGAAGAGGATTTACCTTTGTTAGGATCTCTCCTTATCTTTCCTACCAATATAAGGTCATCTTCTACCTCAGTAGCCAAATCCTAATCAGTAGCAAGGTCTATGTGGCCAACCTATCTCAGCAGAAAACTCACTTCAGGCAACTGTGAGTTGATGAAGAAGCATTTAAGGTTCTCAAGTTTTGGCTGAGCAACTATAGGAATTTTATTCCTCAAATTGTCAAACTTGGCAATTAATTCCCTCATAAGTTCATGAGGTTCTTTCTTCATCTATGTGAGCTGGGCCAGCAAGGCATGTGCATCTTCTGCAAGCTTCAACCTGGCTTCAAATTTAGGTTTAAGAGTGTTCTAGTCGGTCACAGTCTGGGCCTGTAGATGGTAGAACCAATTTGTAGTAGCACCTTACAATGTTTTCACAAACAACCTGACTGCTACGTCATCATACTCCACTCCTATCACACCACAGGATATGTTGAATGCAATAATATGTTCATCAAGATGAACTTTCCCATCACCAAAAAATTTGGAGAAATTCTTCCTTGAACTACATGGAAGCTCATGTAGAGGTGCAGTTAAATTGAATGGACCAAAAGAGTTACCCCAGGGGCCTTGAACCACCATAATTTGATTATGAAAAAGGGGGATAACAAATCTGGGTAGAGTATGTATAGGCAAAGCTCTACTAACAGCAGAAAAAGAAGCTATGGCTTATGTTGGTGACCTGGTATGGGTAAGAGGAGCACTCTTGAATCATTAAACTTGAAGCTGGGGAGGGAATAAATCAAAATTTCCCTACTGCACCAACTCAAAAATAGGGTCAACAACACCTTGGACTCTCTAGCTTCTAGTATAGCGTGGAGTTACCAGATTGCAAAATGAAAATAGGAAAGAACTGGCCCTGTTTCAGCTTAAAGCTTGAGGCTTCAAACTATGTGTTCTTCCCCAGCAACTCTAGTTTACAGCCTAGATTATATAATAGAAATGTATATAATATAAATGGATAATGGAAATAGATAAGGATAGGGACTACTTCAATCTAAAATTTGAGGCTTCAAACTACACGTAATTTCCCCAGTGGAGTCACCAAAAATTGTTGCCATGGAGCTAGAGGAAAGTGGTAAGGTTATAATGATAATGGGCAAGACTCAGACCAAAGTCTCCAAAGTATATAATGGATAAAGGTAGGAACTACTCGTCGATCCCTAGTAGAGTCACCAAAAATTGTTGGTTGAATATTTTGTCACTAGCTAATTGATGAGCAAAATAGGTCTCATCAACCACAACATAGGGAGATTGGTCGGCAAAATGTGCAGGTTTACCACATCAGAGGTGGACAAATCTCTCCTCTCATCAAGGGGAGGTTCCCTATAAGTATGAGGAGCTATATACTATATATATATAAGTAGAAAATAACACTCAGGGGTAGGACTACACCATCTATCTCTCTTTTTTTAGAGATGATATTCACAAACAATGGAGAAATCCTAGTGATAATACTGAAGGCACTTCTCTTCTTTCAAAAGTGGTCTTGCAGCAGGGCGCAGGAGTTCTTTCTGGTGGGTAACCAACAGATAACAAGGGTGTAGTAACCAGCAGGATGAAGTGTAACACAAAGTCTACACCTCAACTACCCAAAGATTGAAATATGAAGGATAATGGGGGCATAAATTCATCCCAAGATCCTTTACATAGAAAGAAACTAAAAACACACACTGAAGACAATTGTGACAACAAAAATTCTTTCCACAGTTGGCTTCAGGACACCTTCCTAATTACTTCCACTAGTTCTACTTGTTAAATTAAATAAACAAGAATGCTCTTAGGAAATAGACATAAGAACAATTTCCTAAAATAACATAAGCTATAACAGCACAAAGTCTGAAAGTAACTTGCTTTCTCATTCAGATAAAGTAATATGATCAACAATCTGAGCTCAAAGTCTCAGTAATCGCCTTTCAATTTGGGCAGAGTTTTCCTTCTATAATCGAGAGATCTCATTTGCATAAAATAAGAGATTACAATATATAGCAGCCAAGAAAGGCTTGGCACTTTGTTCCATGGAATAGCCCATGTCATGTTTAATGCCTTGAATGTATTTCAGTTCTGTCGAGGGACCATGCTTGGAACAATGCATTGGCCTTAACTATGGCATTCCAATCCATCTCATATGTCTCTTTTAAAGTATAGGCTGCCTGGTCCTTTCCTTCTTATTTGTGCAGCTATCCACTTTGCCTTTACTTCATGGAAGAAAAATAAGCTACGTCCTTGATTTGATGTGCTTAGATGACTACTTGGTGAACTGTTTCACCTACCAAAAGTAACTCTCTCATAGATATTTCAATATCTTCTATAGCCTTCTTTTTTTTCTTGATGTAATTGGAGCTCTCGGGTTATCTTCTTCAGCTGGTCGCTTGGTTCATCCTTCAAGTTTCACGCTATATTTAAAACTTAATGGATATTTTATTACCTTAAATTTGACATCCACGGGGACATCAATGGTTGCTGGTTGTTTGAACCATATTGAACCATGACCTTTAAACGTTTGAAAGTTCATTGGTTTAATAGTTTGACAGTTCAGGTGGTCTTTATTAGTTCTTTGGTTCCATCACTTCTCTGGTTCAATTTCTTCCCTGGTTCAATAACTTCCTTTGCTCTTTGGTTGAACCATCCCTTTGGACTAGTCTCTGGAATCATTTGTGTTCCTTTGCTTGGGGTTGTCTTTGAACCTTTGAACCATTGAACTCGTTGGTTCAAGGTTCAATGGTTCAATGTCTTTCTCAGAATCCTTTTTTTTTGGCTAAGTCTTTCAAAGCCTTGAAATTCCTTTGACTCTATGTCTTTGGAACACCCTGAAGGGAAGGTGTCCCTTCGGGTCTTTGAGAAAGGTCCATTTTTTGTGTACCGAGAGCCCCCCTGCAAGGGTACCTACCCTTCAGGATTCTTTGGCCTTTGGGATTCTTCAAGCTTCAAGATTCTTCGGGTGGCCTTGAACCTTCAAATCCTTTAGAAAAAATGTCTGAAGGAATTTCTTTAGACATTTTGTCTGAAGGAATTCTTCCCTTGCCTTAGACATTTTTTCATCAGGCTTTTAACTATTCCTTCGGGCAAAAATTTTGAAGGAATTTATTCAGACAATTTGTCCGAAGGATTTGCCTTTATTAAATTATCCACGGGAAATCTTTCTGAAGGAATTATTTCGGTTCCTTTACTTGGTAATTTCTTTGGACAAAAAGTCCAAAGGAAACCTTACCATTTCAGCCTTCTCTTTGATCTTTGAGCAAATGTTCCCTACCCTCCACAAGGGCACCTGCCTTTTGTCCACTACCCTCTGCAAGGGCACTTGCTCTTTCAGCTTTAGGGCACTCCTTTGCACCGCTCGATTGAACCAACTGATTGAACTAACTTTGGTTTAATGGCTCAATGATTTAATCTTTTGTTCTGCCCATTTAATTGATCGCTTGAACCAATCTCTTTGAACCAACCACGTTGAACCTTTGAACCTTTGAAATAATTTGGTTCAAGGTTCAACAGTTCAACGGTTCAATCTTCCTTTGTTTTTTCACTAAGTCTTTTGAAGCCACTGAACTTTTCGAAGTGGTTGAACTTTGAACTTTTGAAGAAGTGCTTAACTCTTTAAGCTTACTGACGTTGTTGAACCTATGAACCCATTGAACTGTTGAACCTTTTGGAAGCATGGTTCAATGTTTCAATGGTTTAATCCTTTGTTTGAAGCTTGCTGATGAACATTTTTGGTTGAACCAAGGCGTTGAACCAATCTTGAAATTGCCAAAACTTGTTCCTTTGTGAGAACTCGCCTGTTGAAGCCATTGAACCTGCTAGTCCCTTAACTGAAAAAGCTTGAATAATGAATAATTTTAATGCTCGAAATAATTTTTGAGAAGGGAAGAGAGGATTTTGGCCTACAGGACCAAAATAGTTCATATGTTGTCCTAAAAATGAGTGACAAATTTTGAGAACAACAATTTTATAGATTAATAACATATAGTGGTCAAATTAACCTAAAACCATGATTGGGGTACCCAAATTGCATGATAAATCTTCATAGGCCAACTTAAAGTGCTCTTATCTATATGAACACCAAACATGAGACCTCCATTAGATAGGGCTAGTTGTGGAGGATCCTATACTCAAGATTTTTGGAATTAGTTCAGGATTTGGATGTCAAGATTTTATGAACTATTATTAAGAACCAAAACCTCCTAAAACCCTTGTTAAGACCTAATGAAGGAAATATCATTTGGGATGCATCTAGACGAGGTTAGTTGGTCATGAAAATATTTACAACATATCTGGAACTCCCTCAATATTTTTTCCATCTACTTTTTTGGTACTATCACTTATATAGACAAGGTAAAATCTAGGTTTTTTTGCAAGTTTTGAGTGTTTTATAGGTGTAGAAGGGAAATTATGAATGAAAGTCCTTGGGGGTGGTCTGTAAAGACTTATTCCAACTTTTTATATTTATTTCTAGCCTTAGTTTTGCATGAAAAGTCCTCTACTACACCATTTATCATAGGCAGTCTTGGACAGATAGTGAAAATGAGAAGTGACTACTAAGTGAGAAGATAAAAAGGTCTAATTTGGGATGTTTTTAAGGTTTTCATGATGGATTAGAAGGCAAGGAGGTATTAAAAAAGTGTCTTAACACCTCTTCCATGTATTTGGTTGAGTGACTACAAGTCACTTTGATGACACATGTGAAGAGTGAATCCAAGAGAGCTAGTAAGTGACTACAGATAGTGAATACACGTGTAAAAAGAAGGTTATGAATTAGGGAGGAATATAATGAATATCAAACCTTATTTCCAACCTCCTTAAGATAGTGCATATGTGTTAAGTCTTCCTATTTTAGTTTTAAGTAATCAAAAGATGCCTCATCATGAAGGCAGTTTCAAGAAGGTAGTTAAAGGTCTCTATGTCAGTATTAAAGAGTTATCATGCTTCAAATGGACACTTATGCAAGAAGACCATGGTTTATTCTCCACTCAATTATATTGAAATGTAACTATTTTATAAGTCTTGACACTTGGATTTGTGACCTTTCCACTTCCCTTCTCTCTCTTCTCACATGTTCTATAAATTCAATCCATTTTGGTTTTTGTAAAGGAATCCATACTTGGTAAGGTGAATCCCTGTTGGTTTGATACTATATTTTTCCTTTGAAATAAATACTTTTAATGTGATTTTGAGTTTATAAACTTTTTTTCTAAGTGTGTGAAGTAGTGTGTAGTGAAATGTCAAGTGATTAGTATATATCCTTACTTTCTGTTTGTTCTTCCATATTTGATGCAAGTAGTTCTCCCTCTAAAAGGTCACATGAAGTGTAGCTAGTGCATTTTTAAATATCTAAGTGTAAGGAGTAGCCTTAGTGTTTGAAATATGACCTCTAGTTCACTCACCCTAAGTAGTACAATGCATATCACCTCCATGTTTTGAAATACTTATGTTAAAGCAATCTAGGATGTTGAGACTAGTGTTGTGAGTCATGTTTCTTAGTGAAAGTGTATGGTAGTTTATTGGAGATAATTTTGGTGTATCAAATCATTATAATAGTTTACTTTCATGCTTCCTTATATCCCTTTTCATCCAATCAAATAATTAGTGTAGGTGATAAGCAAGAAAAGATAAATCTAGGGAGCTAGCCCTTAAACTTAGAGGTTTACCTCTGCTATAGGTAACCCACAAGCCTACAGGTAATCCCATGTTGCTCAAATATTAGATTTAGATTAAAAAACCATCTCCAATGTGCAATATTTCTTGACAATAATTACTCAACAATATATATGTTAAGGTGTGGAGCTAAAAGCTTCACCAAGTGAGCAGATTGCAAAGTTGCAGGTTTACACAGTCACCGGCATCGGTCAGGAGCGATCGACGTCGGTCAGGAGCAGACTAGGAGATGCCAATGTCGGTCATGATCAGCCGATGTCAGTCATAGGTAGACAGGCAGGGACCGACGTCGATCACCTGTGCATCCAGAATGCTATTTCCGTGGACAGAACAGAGTGTTTGCATGGTAGGATTAAGTGTTAGTCTTAAGTCCGCATCTCTATTATTAGTAAGACTATTTAGAGCCCTTGATTAAGAGGTGCATCTGATGGTTTTAGTTGTATGCTCATGTTTCTTAATTATTATATAATAGGATAGATCTTCATAGCTTAGTGTAGAATGTTGAATTAAATAGTACAGAATTGTATATGTGTATCAAAACAGGGTGTTGGAGTTGATTGTAATTGAGAGAGAGAGCTCTTGAGGGAAAGAGATCTAAAGAGAGATCTGTACATCTGAGAGAGGTGTTGAAGAAAAGAAGTTTCTTCAATTGTATTCCTTCTATAAAGAGTTTAATACAAGTTTTCAGAGTAGTTTCTTGTATCTCTTATTGTTTGTTGTTATCTGATTCTAGTTACTTATCTTTTTGGTTTAATTCCGCATTTATTGCTTTCATATTGTAATCAACATTGTTGGTTGATCCCCAACAAGTGGTATTAGAGCTCAAGTTGACTAACAGGTGTTTCAGATCTGGTTAGTGTGTATTGATTATAGGTTACTCACAGAGATTTCCGTTTGAGTGGGAGAAGCAATGGCAGAAGAAAGTAAACTGAGAATGGAGAAGTTCAATGGCAAGAATTATCAACATTGGAGAATGCAGATAGAGGATTATCTGTATCAGAAATATCTATACTTACCATTAGGTGGGGTTTTAAAGAAGCCCAAAGACATGGATGATGAAGAATGGGAAGTTCTTGATAGAAAGGCTCTTGGATCTATAAGATTGAGTCTAGCATCTACTGTGATATCTAATTTATCACAGGCAAAGACAACGGTAGAGTTGATGACTACTTTAGCAAATTTATATGAAAAACCCTCAGCTTCAAATAAGGTATATCTTATGAAGTAGTTATTTAATTTGTGAATGCAGGAAAGTGGATCTGTATCTAATCATCTGAATGATTTCCATGGAATTGTAAATCAATTAAATTCAGTCAAAATAGTGTTTGATGATGAAATTAAAGCTCTTTTAATATTATGTTCTTTGCCTGAAAGCTAGCATAGCTTGGTAATGGCAGTTAGTAATACTGCATATGCTTCAAATATTTTAAAAGTAGAGGATGTTGTTAGTGTAATCTTAAATGAATAAATTCACAGGAAAAGCACAGAGAAAACATCAGGGAATGCTTTAAGTTTTGAGAGTAGGGGAAGGCAAAAAGAGAAGAGCAAGAAAGGGAGATCAAGGTCTAAGTCAAAGGTGAGAGGTAGATCCAAATCTAGAAATGGCAGGAAGCCACAATGCTAAAATTGTGGAAAGATAGGGCACATAAATAAAGAGTGTTAGTCAAAGCCTAAAGAAGACAATCAGCATGAAGGTAAAGAAGAAGCAAAAGTTGCAGGTATTGCACAAGATGCTCTTATATTTTCTTTGCATAATAATATAGAATCTTGGGTTTTAGATTCTGGTGCATCTTTCCATGCAACCCCTAATAGAGAATATTTTAGTGACTATGTCCATAGAGATTTTGGAATAGTTTATTTAGGGAATGATGAGCCTTGTAAAATTGTTGGCAAAGAAAAAGTGCAGCTGAAAATGTAGAATGGCAACACATGGGTGTTGAGAGATGTCATGCATGTTCCCAGCTTGAAGAGGAATTTGATTTCTGCAGGAAAGTTAGGGGATGAGGGTTGTATAGTAACTCTCATAGCTAAATCTTGGAAGGTGACTAAGGGTACACTTGTAATGGCCAGAGGTAAGAGAGTAGGTACTCTCTATTTATGTAATTGTGTTACTAATAATTTTCCTTCTGTATTATCTACTTCAGATGTGGATGCAAAATTGTGGCACTCTAGGCTCGGCCACATGAGTGAGAAGGGAATGTCCATTCTTAAGTCAAAAGGTAAGCTTTCAGATTTGAAAAGCATAGATCTGGATTTTTGTGAGCACTATGTTTTTAGGAAACACAAGAGAGTGAGTTTTCTCAAGACTGGGTCAACAAAGAAGAAGCATAAGTTGCAGCTTGTTCACACAGACGTGTGGAGATCGGCTCAAGTTGCTTCTATTGGAGGATCATAGTACTATGTTTCGTTCATAAATGATGCTACAAGAAAGGTATGGGTCTATTGTATTAAGAAGAAATCTAATGTATTTGAGACTTTTAAGATTTGGAAAGCTATGGTTGAGAATGAAACAGGTAGAAGATTGAAGTGCCTGAGATCTGACAATGGTGATGAGTTCTACAGCTATAAGTTCAACTGGTATTGTTATATGCATGGAATCTATAGGCAAAGGATAGTTCCAAGGACACCTCAGCAAAATGGAGTTGTTGAAAGGATGAACAGAATAATAATGGAGCATGCAAGGTGTATGAGATTGCATGCTGGTTTGCACTTAGAGTTTTGGGCAGAAGCTGTGGATACTGCAGTGTACCTGATTAACAGAGGACCCTCTACAACTCTAGATGGTGGAATTCCATAAGAGGCATGGACAGGTAAAAAGGTAGATCTCTTATTTCTCAAAGTTTTTGGTTGTGAAGACTTTGTGCACATTGATAAGGAAAATAGAAAGAAGCTGGATGCTAAGTCTATGAGGTGCACATTTATTGGCTATGGCTCTGATGATTTCAGATTCAGGTTTTGGAATCTAGGAACTAACAAAATAATTAGGAGTCGTGATGTTGCTTTCAATGAAAAAGTGATGTATAGTGATCAGCTCAAGAAGCTGAATCAATCTGGGTAGAGTAATGGAGAATTGGACGAGGTAACGGTCCAAAATGAGCTCACGGGAAAAATCAATCACAGACAAGAAAACACAAAGACCAACGTCGATCAGGTAGGAACCGACGTCGACAATATAGGAACTGATATCGGTCATACAGTGACCAACATCGGTCAGGCAGAAACCGACGTCGGTCAGGCAGAATCGACGTCGGCCAGTAACAGGCCTGAAAGTGACCGAGGTCGGTCACTGTCAAAGAATTTGGGTGGATAGCGTGTTTTGAATGAGTCTCAGATGCCCATCAGGAGGTCAGAAAGGGTAAGTAAACCTCTAATTCGATATTCCCCTTCATTATTCTATTTATTGCTTACTGATGGTGGAGAACTAGAGAGTTTTGATGAAGCAATACAGGTGGAATCCAAGAATCAGTGGGAGCTAGGCATGAAAGAGGAGATTGATTCTTTGAAAGAGAACCAAACATGGGATTTGGTTGAGTTGCTAGCGGGAAAGAAGACACTAAAGAACAGATGGATCTACAGATTGAAGGAAGGTGAGAATGGATAGATGAGATATAAGGCCAGGTTGGTAGTGAAAGAATTTGCACAAAAACCAGGTATTGATTTTGGTGAGATTTTTTCTCCTGTAGTTAAAATGACTTTTATACAGACTGTATTGTCTTTAGTTGCTATTGAGGATTTGCATCTTGAGCAGCTTGATGTTAAGACAGCATTTCTTCATGGAGATTTGGATGAAGGAATATATATGGATCAGTCAGAAGGATTTGAGGTCAAAGGTAAGGAGAAGTTAGTGTGCAGATTGAAGAAAAGCTTGTATGGCCTCAAACAAGCTCCTAGACAGTGGTATTTGAGATTTGACAGGTTTATGACTGAGCATGGCTATAGTAGGTGTCAATCTGACCATTGTGTGTATTTTAAGAGATTAAATAATGGTAGATATATTATTCTATTGTTGTATGTAGATGATATGCTGGTTGCAGGATCACACATGCAGGATATCTCTGAGCTTAAGGTGAAATTAGCTCACACATTTGCCATGAAGGATTTGGGAGCAGTAAAGAAAATCCTTAGCATGAGCATTAAGAGAGACAGGAAAAATCACAGGTTGATTTTGTCTCAAGAGGATTATGTGAACAAGGTGTTGAAACGGTTCAATATGCAGGATGCAAAACCGGTAAGCACACCTTTGGCTGGACATTTTAAATTGAGTAAAGAATAATGTCCTAATTCACATGATGAGGTAGAGTACATGAGTAGAGTTCCATATTCTTCCACAGTAGGGAGCTTAATGTATGTAATGATTTTTACTAGACCGGATATTGCCCAAGCAGTGGGAGTTGTAAGTAAGTATGTGGCCAATCCAGGGAAGGAGCACTGGAAAGCAGTTCAGTGGATCCTTAGATATCTGAGAGGAACCAACAGTAGGCATTTGTGCTATGGAGGTTCAGATACTTCTCTACATGGTTATGTAGGTTCAGATATGGCAGGTGATTTGGATGGCAGAAGGAGCACCACAAGATATGTTTTCACTGTTGGTGGAACGACGGTAGCTGGATATCAAAGTTGCAGAAGGTTATTGCCTTGTCAACTATAGAAGTAGAGTATATTACAGTCACAGAGGCTAGCAAAGAGATGATATGGATGACACGGTTCATGGAAGAGCTTGGAAAGGAGCAAGAGAGTTGTAGATTATACAGTGATAGTCAGAGTGCAATTCATTTGGCTAAGAATTTAGCCTTTCATTCAAGAACAAAGCATATATAGCTTAGGTACCACTTCATAAGATAGGTATTGGAGGATGGTGAGTTGAAGCTGGAGAAGATCCATACAGATAAGAAACCTGCGGATATGTTAACTAAGCTAGTAACAAAGGAGAAGTTGAATCTTCATTCAAATTTTGTAGGTCTTCATGATTGAGTTTGAAGATGGAGGAGCTAGAAGATGTTGTTGTACAGGTACTGGTGCAGCTGTTTATCTCCAAGTGGGAGATTGTTAAGGTGTGGAGCTAAAAGCTTCACCAAGTGAGCAAATTGCAAAGTTGTAGGTTTACACAGTCACCAGCATCGGTCAGGAGCGACTAACATCGGTAAGGAGCGACTGACATCGATCAGGAGCAAACCAGGAGATGCCAGCGTCGGTCATGATCAGCTGACGTTGGTCACAGGCAGACAGGCAGGGACCGATGTCGGTCACCTGTGCATCCAAAATGTTATTTTTGTGGACAGAACAGAGTGTTTGCATGGTAGGATTAAGTGTTAGTCTTAAGTCTGCATCTCTATTATTAGTAAGACTATTTAGAGCCCTTGATTAGGAGGTGCATCTGATGGTTGTAGTTGTATGCTTATGTTTCCTAATTATTATATAATAGGATAGATCTTCATAGCTTAGTGTAGAATGTTGAATTGAACAGTACAAAATTGTATATGTGTATCAATCCAGGTTGTTGGAGTTGATTGTAAATGAGAGAGAGAGCTCTTGAGGGAAAGAGATCTAAAGAGAGATCTGTACATCTGAGAGAGGTGTGGAAGAAAAGAAGTTTCTTCAATTGTATTCCTTCTATAAAGAGTTTAATACAAGTTTTCAGGGTGGTTTCTTGTATCTCTTATTGTTTGCTATTATCTGATTCTACTTACTTATCTTTCTGGTTTAATTCTGCATTTATTGCTTTCATATTGTAATCAACATTGTTTGTTGATCCCCAACAATATAATAGGTTTTAGGAGCAACTCAGGTCATTCAATGCACTTTAATAGTCAATCTTTCACATCGAGTCTCTATTAGGGTTGTAGGAGGGTTTAAAGTGACTTTGGTTATTATAAATTTTTCATAAAACCTGGGCCCTCAATCTCTAAACAAATGCCACAATTTTCAAATGCATAACCCTCCACAACTATCTACAAGTGCTCATGTTCCTGTTGACCAAATTTAACTTTTAGGTTAAAGTGGGGCACCCCTAGGTAAAAACTTGAGTTCTAAGTGTTTTAAGGGGTTTAATATTTGTTCATAAGGTATATCATAGGTTATTTAATGTTATTCCATGTTATATTAGCCTTGGTTATTAATTTGATTGGCCAATATGTCCTTTTGAGTCACTTTAGATGTTAAAATTGAGCATTTAATGACTTATATAGATTTATAGGGAAGTGTGAAGGTTTAAAGAGGTTTTTTCACATGCCATGTGTCCTAGTAAGTCTTTGGTAACTGTTACTAACTAAAATTGGTAGGTTCCTAAAAAAAAGATAGTTTTCTTTCAAAACTTGAGCATTTAATGAGGTGTATAGAATTTTATGGCCTCCTAAAATTTGGGATATTTAAATACTATCCCTTGGTCTTCCATACACTCACTTTAGTGACAAGTTTGATTAGAAATGCCAAAAAATGAATAAAATCGCTTCTCTCTCATTCACTAGGCTTGGCAATCAAAAACAGTCTTTAGTTTTTTTATTGGTATAGTCAATATGAGAGGTTTCAAGAAAAATGTTCTTATATTTGTATTCTAAACTCAGTCATCTTCCATTTGATGTTTTGTTTCAGAGGAATGGTGGTCTGAGCTTTATGAACCATTCCTAAGAAGTTGACCTTTCAAATCTACCTGTTAATCTATGTACCCTATAGGTTTTGCCTTGGTTTGAGAAATTTCATATACTTTAGATACTGAAATTGATTCAAATTATGTTCACCTCCTTCTATAATTCTCCCCATACTTGGTTTCATATTTCAAGGTGTTGTGAAATGCAAATCACCTCACGTTTTGCAAATTTGTCCCATTCTATGTTGTTGGTAGTTTTTCACCATAGTTTGTATTTTCATGTTTTAATATGACTCTAGGGTGTTATGATAAGTTCATTATCATGTTTCCAAACTATTATTGACCTCCCTTCACCTTCCAAAAAAATGTTCTATGAGTTGTAATCATAAAGTATTATTCAGTCAGTTGGTCCCATGACTGTCATACACAATCAACTTAGTGAGCTAAGTTGAGATATTTAACACATCCATGGTGTTATGGTCATGATATTAAGAGGTTAAATTAACTCCCATAATAGAAATATTCAATTAAAGGCCTTGAATTTGGTGTAATAAGTATTGTCTCAGTTAACACAATCATTTACACAAAATTATGCCATTAACATATACTTACGGTGCTTGGAGGAAAAGATCACGTTGAAACGAAGGCTTTGAAAATGGTTCAAGATCTTCATGATGATAAAATGAGTTTTAAAGTAATATAAATAGTACTAAAGTGATCAAATTTTCAAAGCTATTCTTACTACCCATCCTTTTCTCACTACCTACACTGTGAAAATGGCCACCTATAAGTGGTACCACAAATAATTAAGATGCCTAAGGGAGTGTTGAATGAGTGTTGAGTTACATTTTGGTATCATAACATGTTGAAAGGGTTATGAAAAACACATTAAATTTGATAATTTGGTAGTCTAACTATGAAAAACTTTCAAAGGTGTAATGACTGAGTTTTAGGTCCTTTGTCCCCAAAATTGTAAAACAGAGGTCCCAGAGGGTTTTGTGAATATCATATGATAGGGTTATAAGAATTTTCATGCATCCTATTATGATCATATTGTATCCCCTACATATGTATATCACCTTTAAAAATATGGAGTATATATAATAAAGTGAGAATGGTTTTTAGGCAGTCCAAAGTTGATTGCAAAAGCATTGAGCTCAGACAGTGTTCACTTACAGGGTTGAACTAAAAGAGACCGTCTCCACCCTAAATTGAAACCAGACCATTTCTAACATGTTTGAATGGTTTAAAAGATAGATTATTACATATAAATCATTTAAATGATATGATACATTATGTCTGACCTCGCATTGGTACCTACAGGTCTCATTTTCATTGTAAATGTGACCCTACAGGGTGGTTGTAGGGTTAGCAGGTAGGTTGAGTTAAATCCACCTGATGAAAGACATTAACTTCAAGAATGGAATGGATGAGTATACTCATAACATGGTATGAATAACTTATAATAATCTCATTCAATATTTTTGAAGCCCACTTCAAGTCTTGTTACCTTCAGGTGCTTTGTAAAGACAACACATTATGCTATAAATGATTGTGATGTGATGGTGTGCAAATATGAGGAGATTGAGTATTGGATTATCAATGTTGGTATGATGAAATATGCTTATAAAAACTCCCAAATGATACCATAATCCTTTTAACATGTATTTCAAGATGGATATACCTCTACAATACCCATGTTGCCTTGACAAAGTCAACTATGTTGATTGTATGCAGGTAGTAGATTGAAATAGGGCGTTTAAGTGGGAGTCTAGGACACTCAAGATTACAAATGATTCCATTAAACATAAAAGTAATATAAGTAAGGAATATAATTTTATGGGATTTTTTTTGAGCTCAAACCATACATTTCTAACTGTAGGACACAATTAGCTTGAAGTGACTGAGACAGGTAGTGAAATAAACATAGCACCCAAGTGTTGTTTTGCATGATTTTAAGGTAAGTAATGGGTATAATAAATGTTATAAGGTTATTAAAAATTCAATAAGGGTTTTAATCATGGTATTAGGGCCACCTAAGCAAATCTCACCTATAAGCATGATGTTAAGAAGCATGACATAGTCGAGAGATCATACTCTATCTTGACTAGTCATGGTCTTAGAAAGGGATATGTGGAAGTATTAAGTCATGATCAGACTTGAATCACATCAATTATGTTTATAATAACCTCATTTAACTCTCACAAGTGGGTTTTTAATAGAGATAGGGCTCCTCATAATGCACATATAGTCCACTTGGAAAAGGCTCACATACAGTCCTTGCCTGGCACGTCTGCCATGGCTTTTTGAGAGTTTAAAAAGTAAAATAACATGAATAAGAGATAAAAATTTGTAGAAAGAGAATTTTAAAGTTATATAACCTCATAAAATATTCATTTTTTTCTAAGGAGGTAGGGGAGTGCCCTCTATTTTATCTCAGACAAAGGGCACTCCCTTTGTACATGAAACCTATAACCTTGAGGAAGGAGGATGGAGGGGTGAACATGGAATTATTTGAACCATTCAAGAAGTTTGTGAAGCTAAAAAACATTTATTAAAACATGAATAACCAAACTATAAAGGATGAGACTCAATGTAATGGTCCAAACCATAAGGGTTTCAGTCAGGGCTATGAGGAATGGTGAAACCTAGTGCTAGATGAAGAAGTCATCTTCATTTATAGTCTTTTATATGACTTATATACTATTGGAACATGTGTATGGGATGACTAAAGGTGTGTTTGAACTATTATATTGCAAGGAAAATCATCAAGAGTCATTTTGTGCTTTAGGGTGTAGTTAGGCCTATTAGGCAAGGTTCAAGCCTAAGGACAAATGGAAAGTCACTTGTATTTCTAGCATAAGATGTCCATGGATTAAAACATGTTATTAGGGTAGATACAAAGGTGACCAAGATTTTGGAGTGAAAATAAAACCAAAGGAAGCTAATTTTTGGACCTTAGACAACATTAGGCCTATTGGAATGGGGAAAAGAGCTCAATAAGAGAGTTTTAAACACTCATATCTTCCTAGAGGATCTGCATGGGAGACAAAGGAGTTTGGGGAAGTTAGAAGTACTTTTAACATCAAATTAATGAATTTTTTTTGCAAGTTTAACATGAAACCTGTATGAACAAAACTTAAAATTCAAAACTACTCCAAAACCCTTGCAAGGTTCAGTCTAGAGAAATGAAGCTAGAGATGCATTCTAATGGCATATTTTGACCACAAAACCTATTGGTCATTTCAGAATACTCCCTCAAGTTCACTCCCATGTTTTTGAGTTGTACGTAACTGTATGGATGGGGTGATAAATAGGGTATCTTTAACCTATTTGTGTGTTCTATAGGTTTTCAAAGTAGTCTAAGGATGAAACCAAGTGTATGAGGAAGATTTAGATATGTGATAATTCCCCATGTTCATTTCATGCCTTAGGAAAATTTCTAAGTGTGCAAAAAGATAGCTTCATATCATCCAGTCAAAACTAGCATATTAGATAAGCTAGTGAGAAGGGTGGAAAACTCCAAGTGAGCTCATTTTAAGGTGTTCTTGTTGAAAATATTGTCATTGATGTCAAAGGTCTAGCTTTATTGATGATAAAGGCCCCATTGCATTTGATGGTGTTTTTAATATTCATATCTTGGCTAATGTGTGTTAATATTTATTTAATATTAATGAATATATTTTTAGTTGCATATAAGTCAAAAGAGGGCCCATGGAGAAGTCAAAGAGTCACAGGGTAAAAGATGAAAAGGAATGGGACATATTTTATCATGAAGAGTCACCTTGAGGAATTCCAAGAGTCACCATGTGAAGACAAAAGAGGTATGATGCATTTTTCCATGAACACTTTGAGGAATATGAAAAGTCACCAAGATAAAGACAAAAGATGAAAGGATGCTTTTGCTTATGAAGGGTCACCATATGACTTTTCAAATGCAAGGATATGAAGGGTCATGTAAGTTTGGTGCCATTTTCCATGAGGATTGAAGGGTCACAAAGGGTGAAGGCCAAAGGTCATTTAGAAAGCTATAAATAAAGTCTTGAGAAGCCATTTGTAATATGCAAGAGAGTGCATGGTTTATATTTATTTTCGAAGAGAGAAAAGTAGAAGATATTTTAGAGTTCTATCATTTGTTGAGTAAGCAACATTGAGAAGATAGTTGTGTTTTATATGCAAGAGGGGTTGGTTCTCCTATGGGTTGGTGCTCACTAATCTTTGAAAGGGGTTGGTACTCCTATGGGTTGGTGCTCACAAATATTTGTTGTGTTGGTGCTCAACAAAAGGGTTGGTGTTCCTGCAAGTTAGTGCTTGAAAACTTTGTATTTTGAGTTGGTGCTCATTCATATACTTAAGGTTGTTCTCCATGGTTTTTCCCACTTTAGGTTTCCATGTAAAAATTTGGTGTCTCTCTCTCTCTTGTGTGGTGAAAATTATTATTTTAGTTTTATTGCATATATTGAATGTATGATTGAGTGGTTAAAGAAAAAAAATTAGATTAAATAAAAGATATATAATATACTGATTCACCCCCCCTCTCAGTATATTTTTTTCTTAACAATTGGTATCAGAGCAAGTTCCTTTTTAAAAAGTTTTATAGCTTGAAGGAAGATCAAGAAAGCATGATGGCTAGATCACATGAAGGATTTTCTACAAATAAGGCATCTTTGTCTGATGGGATGAATTATGTTTTTTGGAGCATAAGGATGAAGACTTATTTGATGGCCCTTGGATTTGACATATGGCAAGTAGTGGTGGAGAAATATGAAGAGCCACAGACACTTGTAACTACTCTGGAAAAAAAGAAGGCAAGTGAAAATAATTGTAAACATTTAAATGCTATTTTATGTGGTTTATGTTAATCAAAATTTATTAAAGTTATGCAATATAAATATGCTCATGAAACTTGGGTAAAACTTGAGAATATTTACAAAGGTGATGGAAAGGTTTAACCAGCTAAGCTTCAAACTTTTGGAAGATAGTTTGAGAGTTTGAAGATGGAAGAAGAAGAAAATATATCAAGTTATCTCTTGTGAGTTAATCAAATAGTCAATCAGATTCAAGGTAAAAGAGAAAATTTAGAAGAATCAACTGTGGTTCAAAAGGTTTTGAGATCTCTACCACTGAGATATGATGCAAAAGTTTTATTAATTGAAAAGATGAAGAATTTATCCAAGCTAAAAAATGGATGAGCTTCATGTTATTCTTATGGCATATGAGATGCGGACTGAATAATATAAACCTTCAAAGAGAGAAGCAGCTTTTGAGACATCAAAGAAAGAGAAGGCTAAAATTCAAGAATCAAGTGATAATTATAGCGATGATGAAGATGACAATGGAGTTCTATTCATTCGCAAGCCAAAAAAGGGCACAGGTAAATATCAAGGAAAATTACTTTTTAAATATTTTAATTATAGAAAATTGGACATTTTATAAATAAATGCCTAAATAAGGGTAATGATGACTGTTGACGCAGTGGATTGCACTCGAGATAGGAGGCCGAGCTCCTGCCTTCCACACGTAACAATGAAAACTCCCCTCTCACCTGTGGGACTGGCGAAGCTAGAGGGGAGAGTCTCTAGGTAAGGGTTAGCTCCCTTTGATGCATCTAAGTTGTTCTAATGAGTTCTAATACACACACACACACACACACACACACACACACACACACACACACACACACACACATATATATATATAATGGGGGGGATGAAAAGAGAGAAGGATTATAGGAAAACAAAATTACTCTAAAAGAGGTGATGCACCAAATGATTCAACCTACTCACACTCACACTCTGAACCATACAAACACATACGTACACTTCAACTGGTAAATGGACCAGACTGTAGGAATTTTAATAGGGAGGCTTTAATGGAACACACAGAAAATAGAGATTCACCATAGGTGTTGTGGAAGGGACACACTGTATAGTAGATTCTTTATGTCTCTACACTTTTAGGTATAGCTCTTCTTGTCACCTACAGGAATGGCACCTTATAGACACCAGGTGTGTTGGTGTTAAACCTATGGAATCATTAAGAAGCAATGACTAAACACAAAACTAACACTCAGACACACACAGAGATATCTAACCAAAATAGAGGTAAAAATGCATTTATTGATTTCAAGTGAAAATTTGCCAGGGCTTCACCTTACAAATGTAAAATATCCTTTTCAAAATGACAAGTCTATAATATATAGAGGAAGGAAGGAGGCCTTTTGGTGCCCTTTTTACAAATGACCCATGTGCGCTCTGATCATTGGGAAGATCAAGCCACTTAAACATCATATGATAAATTATGAGCCGCGTCGTTTGTCTACTTGCAAGACCGCTCCTTCAAGGTGATTATTTAGCTTGTCTGCTCATTAATGTGAAATGAATAAAAATGGATCAAATTGTTAGCTGGTTGTGCCTCTTAATGATCAATTCATAGACACTATATCACCTACTGAAGTAACTTCTTGAATCAGCACCTCCCTTCACCACTTGGACTATCTGCCTGTTCCTACACTTGGCACTTTTCTCTCTTTGTTCTCTGGGCTCTTTATCTTCTTCTTGCTTTGTCTCCTTCTGGCTCCTTCAGCCCTTAGGGCTATCTTCTGACAGGTCACTACGTTATTTGGGCTCTTTTTTGGTTGGCGCTCAGGAATTTTAAAGGAAAATAGCTATTTCACCATCTTAAATTTGACGTTCGCGCACCCATCATCGTTTGAAAAACAACAGCTAATCTATCTTCTTAAAGTTGATGGCTTTTAGGATGTCACCATCCTTGGAAAATTCCTTCGTGCCTTTCCCTTTGACTCATCCTTTGTTTCGGACCCTCTCGAAGGGGAAGTGTCCCTTCGGCTCTAGAGAGATGCCCTTCATTTGGCCAGCCGAGAGCCCCCACAAGGGCACCTGCCCTTCGGCGGCCTTTATCTCTTCGGCCTTTCTGCAAGATTTTCTGTGGGCTTTTTTTTTGTGAACAAAAAGTCTATGATGATTGGCCACTTTGATTTCCTTGGGTCCTTTTGAGCTCGCAGCCTTCCTCCAAATTCCTTCAAACTTTTTGTTTGAAGGAATTCCTTTGAAAAAAAGTCTGAAAGAATTCAATGCCTTAAGCTTTTTGTACATTTCTTGAAATCCTTCGGTTGCCTTCGAAGTGTTCCCTACCCTCCGCAAGGGCTTTTGAACCCAAAACTGCCCTCCACAAGGGCACTTGCCCTTCAAGAGGCTTGAACCTTTCACATTGAACCACTCCTTTGAGCCAACCGTTGAACCAATCCATTGAACTGGTTTAACGGTTCAAACAATCATTGAACCAAGGCATCGAATCGTTTGATTGAACCTACCAATGAACCTTGCGTTGAACTTTAATATTGAACCGAAAACATTGAACCAACACATTGAACCAAGCTGATGAACTAGCTAAGTGAACTGAGTGATTGAACCATCTGATTAAACCAAAGCATTAAACCAAGGCATTGAACCAATGCGTTGAACCAAGCCAATGAACTGTTTGATTGAACCAAAGCGATGAACTTTGTAAATTGAACCAAGGCTTTGAACTAAAGCGATGAACTTGCCGATTGAACCAAGGCATTGAACCAAGGCATTGAATCAATTTAATGGTTCAAAGATGCCAACCTTTCTTGTGAATTTATTCAGACAAGAGCTTGAAGAAGCCTTGTAAAACCTAGCACTCTCTAAACTGATTCTTCATGCACCAAAAGACTAACCTACAGCGTCTGTAGAAATTTTTGGACTTGTGCAAAATCAAAAAATGAATTGGCCTAGAATAGAAAGGGAAGAAGGGGACCAATTTTTGGCCTGTTGGACAAAAAATGGTCAATAAATTGGTGACTCCCAGGGGAAGCATGCCTGCTATGCTTAGAAGCCAGTTGCCTCAAAATCTATTGGGCACAGAGTCAGATTGTAACTTAAAGATCAGCAATAGCTTTGATAAATTCTAGAACCAATCATGAAGATTTACCTCAAAAGGAAACGAAAACATACACAAAGCTAAGAAAACTACTAACATGTGCAAAAATCACTTAGGGAAAAATAGGAAAAAAGCAAGGGAAATATATACATGATGAAAAGGGACTCAGTGGTAGTGCTTAAGATGTATCCCATTAACTGAGATATACAATTTTTCACCATCCAACCTAAAGAGTTAGAATGCATTATGCTACTTACACTGAGTGATTACGTATGGGCCACTCCATAAGGCATCAAACTTTGCATGATTTCTAGGCTTAGCTCGGTCCTCATCCCATTTCAAAACAATGTCTCCTTCAGAGAAACCTTTTGATGAAGATTTCTTGTCAAAGTATCTCTTCATTTGCTATTGGCAGCTGGTCATAGAAGCCATAGCCTGGTCCCTTGTCTCTTAGAGTTCCATCAGCTCACATAAACTAACCTCCATGTTATTTCCTTCTTCTGATTACAGCTGGCGAGTGAGGTCCAAGGCTAGCAACTCGAGTGAAATGGGGAGACTATCTTCCCTTTCATAGATGAGCGTGTATGGCAAGTTGCCAATTGCACTCTTCGGGGTGACCCTATTTGCCCATAGGGTTGTTTTCAACTTGGCATGCCAAGTCCTCTGATTTTCCTCCATGGTTTGCTTGATGATCCTGATCAAGTTCTTATTTGTAGACTCAGCTAGTCCATTCCCCTGTGGGTAGTAATTAGATGAAGTGATGAGATATATACCATATCTCAGTGCCCATTCATTTATTTTAGTTCCCAAAAAGCTAATGCATTATCTGAGATTACGATTGCTAGAAACCCAAACCTTGCCACCAAGTCCTCATAAAAATCCAAGACCGCACTTTCATTGGCCTCCTTTAGAGCAACAGCCTCTACCCATCTTGTGAAACAATTTGTGGCGGTCAGGACCCACTTATGTCCAACACTAGAGGGATGATTAATCATCCCTATGAAGTCCAAGCCCCATTGCATGAATGGCTACTCCACCTGAATACGCTGTAAATTCATGGCAGCCAACTGTTGCTTCCCATCAAAAAGTGTGCACTTCTGGCACTTTCATACCCAGGTATGGGTGTCCCTGAAAAGAGTAGGCCAAAAATAGCCAACTCTCATTATTCTTGCTGCAGTAGCCCTAGGAGCAAAATGACCACCGAATGGCCCATCATGGAACTCAGACAGCACCCTATCAACCTGATCTACATGTAAATATCTTAAAAGGACTCCTAAGAGATTCTTTCTGAACAACACTTAATCAATCAGGACATAAGGGAGACACTGGAGTCTGAAATATCTCCTCTTGGTCCTATCAAGGCCCTACGAGCACTCACAAGTGAGAAGGAAATGCCTCACGTCTAATGTCCAATCCTTCATGATAGTTGGTTCTTCTGTTGTAGCTGCATCATGGATTAGCAGACTATCCTCCTTTTGTTGCTTAAAGTCTGTAGTGAGGTGTTCACACAGGCCGCTCCCTCTTACCAGTTTGGTGATCTTGATATCTACATCATATTCCATCACCTTAGTAATCCACCTTGATATCTTCTCATTTAGGTCTCAGTTGATCAAGAAATCTTTGATGCTGAGATGTGTAACCATGAGGTGGATTTTTCTATTGGACAACATGTGTATGAATTTCTTCAGACTCCGTATGACTACCAAGGCTTGTTTTTCCACATATGTGTATCTGAATTCAAAACCTTCTAGGCCTTGGCTAAAAAATGCAATTGTCTACTCAAGGTTATCATCACTTGCTTGGGTAAGCATGGCAAAGATTACCTCTTCATTATCGAAGGTGTAGAGGTTGAAATCTTTGGTGAAGTCAGGGATGATCAAAGTAGGAGCCCGGGCTATGGCCTGCTTGATTTTTTTTAAACTATATTTTCTCTATGTTGTCCATGTGAACTCCTCACCCTTCCTCAGCATAGAGGTCAATGGCTTGACCATCTCCACAAAAATTTTAGGATAAATCTCTGTATGAAATTTATCTTACCGAAGAAGCTTTGCAGGCCTTTCTTGTGCTTAGGTAAGGACATCTCTAGGATGGAGCGAACTCTCTTTAGATCAATAGCCAAACCCTCCGAAGAAACAATGTGACCAAAGAGCTTCCCCTCATGGATAGTGAACACACATTTCTTAGGATTGAGAGAGATACCAAACTCTCTACACCTCTCAAAGATTTGCCTTAGGTGTTTCATGTGTTGGCTTGCTTCCTTGGAGAAAATTATCACATCATCAAGATATACTAGCACAGTCTTATTTATCAAGCCTTGAAAGGCCATGTCCATAGCTCGTTGGAAGGTGGCACCAACATTAGACAATCTGAAAGGCATTTTCCTATAATCAAATGCTCCCCACTTGGTTGCGAAGGTTGTCTTGTGCTGGTCATAGTCTTACACCAAAATATGGTTGTATCCTGAATACCCATCCAGGAGGGAGAAATGCTCGCTGCCTATCACCATTTGAAGGATCTTCTCCATGCTTAGGAGAGGATAATGGTCTTTTAAAGAGACTCTATTGAGGTCTCTAAAATCAATGCATAGTCTGATCTCTCCATTCTTTTTTTGAATACGAACAAGATTGGCTAGCCAAGAAGAGTGTTTGATTGGAAATATTATCTTGGACTCAATCAACTTGGTGAGTTCCTTCCACATGAGAGGTTCAATCATTGGGTTGATAGGCCTCTGCCTCTGCTTGATTGGCTTGGCACCTTCTTCTAGCTCAATGGTTTGCTGGGCCAAGCTTGGGTCAAAACCCTTCAAATCACTATACTCCCAAGCGAAGATATCATCAAATTTTTGGCACAACAAAATGAAGGCCTACCTTTCATGGTCCATACACACTTTCCCCAGTGCAAGCAGCTTGTCCTTGAGTATTTCCACCTTCTCATGGTGTTTTTCCTTTGTTGAAATGCACACCTTGTCACTTCTCAATTAGTCATCTCCATTGAAGATACTCTCTAGAGTAACCAAACCTTTGGGGAGCTTATTATTCTTCAGCTAAACAATTTGGCTGCCATATTGTTGTTGCAGCTTAACCTAGTTTTGTGTAGCAAACTCAGCTTCTTCCTACAAGAAGAGTGTTATTTTTTTATCGTTATTAAAGACCTGCCAGTTGGTGACGTTGTCAGGTACAGAGGGTCAGATCACTACCTTTAAGTGACGTGAGTTGTGGTCTCACCCTATCTCTTGAGGGATATCAAATTGGGCACCAACTGCTGCCAGCTTATTTGCTTGCTTGTTTCGCTCTCTAGGAATGAAGGAAATATTGAAAGCAAAGAAATTTTACACTAAGTCCCATACCCTATGTTTGTAAGACTTTAGTAGAGAATTCTTCATCAAATTTTGGCCTCTTACCTGATTGACAATCAGCTCACTGTCACCAAAGACTTGCAACTATTTGACTCTTCCTTTCCTTGCCCATTCCAAACTGTGGATGAGGGATTCATATTCTGCAACATTGCATGTACAGAAAAATTAGAATTGAAAGGATAAGAAATACCTCTCTTTTGAAGGAGAGACCAACACCACTCCACCACCAGCTCCCAACTTACTTTTTGAACCGTCAAAGAACAACTGCCATAGACCTGAGCTTTCTTGGCTAGCTTCCATCAAATTTGGTACAAAATTACCCTCTTCATGCATGCAATAAATTCCAAGGCCCACCTCCTTTATGAATTTTTAAGGATCATGCTCAAAGTTGTCACTTCCCCATTCATCTAAGAGTAGGTCTACAACTCCTTCAAGGGCAGAGGATGGAGATTGGTCTACTTGGAACTCTTCCTGGTCAATGATGGCATAGTTGACATATGCTACCTTGAGCAAGTAAGGTTCTAGATGATCTCTGTGGAGTGGCTCAAATTCAATCTTGACTTTAGTCCCATACTTGGTTCTAAAAACTAGATAAGACCAATTTGCTGCTAAGTAGCTGCCTATCTTGGATGTAAAATCCCTTGATAAGTAGATGGCAAAGTAGGGAGGGACATCTACCACTACCACATCATGAGGAACTGAGAAAGTCAGGCAAGCATGCAGCATCAAGATCAAACCTCTTACCACCCCAACTGTCTTTATTGGGGTTCCATCCAGCTGCAGGACTCCCTTGGTCATTCCTTCATATTTCAAGCCCAGCTTGTCGGCTATACATTTGGGCATCACCGAGGTGCTTGCTCTGCTGTCAATGATGCAATTATGCACCAAGAAATCTCCTATGACCAAGGACACATAAAAAGGAGGAACATTTTCTTCTTTCTAATCCTGACCTGAGGTGGAAGGTTGTCCATTCATCATCAAAACATTATCAACTTTTGCTGGAATAGCTTATTCATCTAGGTCATGCAATTCCTTTTACAGCATGTCCTTTTGCCTTGGTATTAATAGTGAATCCCACAAGGAGATGTTCATGTGCAACTTCTTCATCTGGTCAACCACATTGACTCAAGGGTTGTCTTCCTTCAAAATTTCTTTGGAATTATTTACAGCCTGAGGTGCAGGCTGAGGAGCTGAAGGTACAATCGACGGTCTAAAACTTGGGACTTTTTGATTTGCATGTGATGAAGAAGGTGTTGATGATGTTTGGGCAGTAGCTTGAGCTTCTTCCATTGCTCTCCTTTTGAATCTTGTGTTGGCTACAACACAGTTAGCTAGATTGTCTGTAGCACCCACATAATTGACTGAATAGAATTCACCTTCCAGATGATTTATGAGAGTAGAATCAGGTTGGGTCTGACTGCTACTTGTGTTGGGTTGCATTGGAGCCTCAAAACCTTGGGAATGGGTGGCTACCTAATTTTATTGCACATCTAGGCAATAGCCCATCATTTCATTTGTATAAATAGCTTGCTCTTGACCATATCCCATGGTTGAACAACTTGGTTGTTCTTGCACCAGATTGTTTTGAATGGTCACCATAACCTTAGATGATGAAGGAGCACTTGGGTTGTAGCCTTGAAAGGGTCTAGTCTAGGTAAGTTGACCCTATCCTTGATTGTAATTTTGGAAAGGGGGTCTAGGAGCTTGACCATACTACTAGTATCCTTAGCTTGGTCAGTTGCTTTGAGCTTGCTGCCTTTTAAGAGCCACAAGTTCATTTGACATACTTTACAACAGACTCTTAACTTCATGAAGTTCAATGGATGGAGTAGCAGCTATCTTTTCTATGATAGGTAGAAGAGCTAAGGTGGGAGCAGCGGTCTAGATTGGAGGCAGCATTTCAGGGAAAAGTGGCATATGGGGTCTAGGAGCTATCTTCTCAGCCTGCACTAAGCAATTTTTAGCTGCTATAGCTATGTCATAGGTGGCAGGCAGCACATGTCCTCCCATGGATTGTATCATAATAGTGATATCACTATTCAATGCTCTTAAGTAATACAGGAAAGCATAGCTAGGAGTAGGTTCTACTAGAATGGGGATTCTCTCCCATGTCTTTTGAAATTGAGCATTGAAATCCTGCATGTATTCATGTGGGGAAATTTTCATGGTAGTCAGTTGCTTAGCAAGTGAGAGGTGATCAATCTTTTCCCCAAAATGGTCCATCAAGTGAGTGCCCAATTCATTCCAGGAACTAATTGAATTTATAGTCAGAGTCCCATACCAGTCAAGAGCTTTGCCCTTGAGAGATAATGCTAGCAATCTGATTGCAATATTTTCCTCAGTGACATTGTGAATATTGCAGAGGTTAGCAATATTTTTGATGTGTTTGATGACTATAATGGGCCTCTCTCCATCAAAGGAAGGCACACTTTTGAGGGATGCTCCTAGAATTGGATCATAACGTTGGAGATTCAAAGGACTCTGACCACGAAAAGTCACAAAGGGTAATGCCATAGCTATGACGGGATGTAACTGTGGCCTTGTTATGTATGTGTTCTTTATAGCAAGTTTGGGAAATTGGTTTGTTGAATAAGGATAGGTCCTCTCAAACCTCAGTCTCTTTGCTGAGTTCAAAGGCAACTCAATGAATCTAAAAGGAACACCCTTGGTAACAGACCGCATGGTGATTTTAGGCATAGGAGGTCAGACTAGTCTTTGATTAGAAAATGAATTTCTTACCAGTGGAGTTGTCAAATGCTAAAAATACTTGATTTTGTTGTAACAGGACTAACATCAATCCTAAAAATTTACTGAGTGTAAAAAATTGGGCCCACTGGGCGTGCCAAAAACTACTGATGTAGTGGATTGCACCCAAGGCAGGAGGCCGAACTCCTGCCTTCCACACGTAACAATGGAAACTCCCCTCTCACCTATGGGATTGGCAAAGCTGGAGGGGAGAGTCTCTAGGTAAGGGCTAGCTCCCTTTGATGCATCTGATTTATTCCAATGAGTTCTAATACATATATATATATAGATATATAATGGGGTGGATGAAAAGGGAGAAGGATTACAGAAAAACAAAACTACTCTAAAAGAGGTGATGCACCAAATGATTCGACCTACTCACACTCACACTCTGAACCATACAAACACATATGTACACTTCAACTGGTAAATGGACCAGACTACCAGAATTTTAATAGGGAGGCTTTAATGGAACACACAAAAAATAGAGACTCACCATAGGTGCTGTGGAAGGGACACACTATATAGTAGATTCTTTTTATCTCTACGCTTCCAAGTACAACTCTTCTTATCACCTATAGGAATGGCACCTTATAGACACCAGGTGTGTTGGTGTTAAACCTATGGAAGCATTAAAAAGCAATGAATAAACACAAAACTAACACTCAGACACACACATAGATATCTAAGCAGAATAGAGGTAAAAATGCATTTATTGATTTTAGGTGAAAATTTACCAGGGCTTTGCCTTACAAATGTAAAATATCCTTTTCCAAATGACAAATATATAATATATAAAGGAAAGAAGGAGGCCTTTTGGTGCCCTTTTTACAAATGACCTATGTGTGCTCTGATCATTAGAAAGAGTAAGCCGCTTAAACATCATATTAGAAATTATGAGTTGCGCCATTTGTCTGCTTGCAAGACCGCTCCTTCAAGGTGATTACACGGCTTGTCTTCTCATTAATGTGAAATAAAGAAAAATGGGTCACACCGTTAGCCATTTGTGCCTCCTAATGTTCAATTCATAGACACTGTATCACCTACTGGAGTAACTTCTTGAATCAGTGCCTCCCTTCACCACTTAGACTATCTGCCTGTTCCTACACTTGGCACTTTTCTCTCTTTGTTCTCTGGGCTCTTTGTCTTCTTCCTTCTTTGTCTCCTTCTAGCTCCTTCGGCCCTCGGGGCTATCTTCAGGTGGGTTGCTGCGTTCTTTGGGCTCTTTTTTGGTTGGCGCTCAGGCAATTTAAAGGCAAACAGCTATTTCACCATCTTAAATTTGATGTCTGCACACCCATCATCATTTGAAAAATAATGGCTAATCTATCTTCTTAAAGTTGATGGCTTCTAGGACGTCATTGTCCTTGGTAAATTCCTTCGGGCCTTTTCCTTTGACTCGTCCTTTGTTTTAGACCCTCCTAAAGGGGAAGTGTCCCTTCGACTCTGGACAGATGCCCTTCATTTGGCCAGTTGAGAGCCCCCTGCAAGGGCACCTGCCCTTCAGTGGCCTTTGTCTCTTCAACCTTTCTGCAGGATTTTTTGTGGGCTTTTTTCTACAGACAAAAAGTCTGTGAGGATTGGTCGCTTTGATTTCCCCAAGTCCTTTTGAGCTCGCGGCCTTCCTGCGAATTCCTTTGGACTTTTTGTCTGAAGGAATTCATTCAGACAAAAGTCTGAAAGAATTTAATGCCTTAAGACTTTCTACGCATTTCTTGAAATCCTTCAGCTGCCTTCGAAGTGCTCCCTGCCCTTTGTAAGGGCTTTTGAACCCAAAACTACCCTCCGCAAGGGCACTTGCCCTTCAGGAGGCTTGAACCTTTTGCATTGAACCACTCCTTTGAACCAACCATTGAACCAATCCATTGAACCATTTCAACAGTTCAAACAATCATTGAACCAAGGCATTAAACTGTTTGATTAAACCTATTGATGAACCTTGCGTTGAACTTTAATATTGAACCAAAAATGTTGAACCAACTCATTAAACCAAGCTGATGAACTGACTGAGTGAACCAAGTGATCGAACCATCCGATTGAACTGAAGCATTGAACTAAGGCATTAAACCAACACATTGATCCAAGCCGATGAACCGTTTGATTAAACCAAAGTGACAAACTTTGCCGATTGAACCAAGGCTTTGAACCAAAGTGATAAACTTGCTGATTGAACCAAGGCATTGAACCAAGGCATTAAACCGATTCAATGGTTCAATGGTTTAAAGATGCCAACCTTCCTTGTGAATTTATTTAGACAAGAGCCTAAAGAAGCCTTGTAAAACCCAACACTCTCTGAACTAATTCTTCATGCACCAAAAGACTAACCTGCAGAGTCCGTAGAAATTCTTGGACTTGTGCAAAATCAAAAAATGAATTGGCCTAGAACAGTAGGGGAAGAAGGGGACCGATTTTTGGCCTGTTAGACCAAAAATGGTCAACAATGACAATGAAGAAGGAAAGTATACATACAAGAAAAATTTCAAAGGCAAATTCAAGAAGGGATTCGAGAAGAAGAGTTTATATTCTAAAGAGCCTAGCTCAGCCGAAGATAGTGGAGTCAGTGACTCAGAGGAAGAAGAGATTCTATTCATGGCCAAACATAAAGATGCCTCTGTAAGTAAAATTACAGATGATCAAGAAGAAGAATAGGTTGAAGCTAAAGTGAATCTGGAAAGAGAACTCATTTTTGCCTTAGAAGAGTTAAAAGCTCTTGAAAAAAAGAATTGAAGATTAAAGCTCCGGATCAAGAAAAATGAAAAGGAGTCAAAGAAAATAATTAAAGATCTACAAGCACACTTTGAATAAGCCAAGAAGAATGAATAAGATCTAACGACATAGTTGAAAATAGTAAGTAAATAATTTGAAAGGTATGTTATTGAAATTGCTTCTTTAAAAGCAGATCTTGAGAAAACAACTAAAGCAATCAATGATAGATTAGCCAATGATTCAAAATTTGAGAATAGCACTAATATTTTGAATAAGATATTAGAAAATCAAAGATCAATGTCAGATAAGATAGGTATTATATTTCAAAAAGAGAAAGAGGAGGTCACTACTTTCACAGATAAGGAAAAAGGAAAGAGCTATGTTGAATCTCTTATGAAAGAAGAAATAAAAAGGGAAGAAGTTAAGAATACAGAGGACATTTCAAATAAAGAAGGCTGGAGGGAAAAGAGTTACAAAAGGTAATCAAGTCAAAGATACACAATCAGGTCCTATTTTTATGGTTATGATTTTTATTCTAATATATATGGTCGTAATAAATTAGAATGTCAAAAAAGAGCTAATAGTTTCAAAAATAAGGAGAAGGAAAGTCATGCAGAGTCAAGCAGAAGCCATAACTCTTTTGCCCCTCTATTAGGCTTTAATGAAGAGGCCATAATATGTTATAATTGCAACAACTTTTCACACATATCTCATTACTATAGAAGTGTATTCCAGTCAACCAAGAAGGACCAGATTTTCAAGGCATCATTCATCAAGAAGAAAGTTTAGACAGGTTCATGGCAAAAAAAATAACCTAAAAAATCTATGTTAGTGCAGACTACTTTTCATGTAAGAAATTAAGAAAAGCCATGGTTCATTGATAGTGCATGTTCAAGGCACATGATAGGAGATAAGATAAAGTTCATAACCTTGAAGAAGATCAATGGTGGCATAGTGAAATTTGGAGACAATACTACTGCTAGAATTGTTAGAAAAGGTACACTAAGTTTGGATAATGGTAGAATTAAAACTAAAAATATTTTATATGTAGAAGGTCTTAAGCATAATATTTTGAGTGTAAGTCAAATGTGTGATTAGGGACACACACTAAAGTTTTATATAGAAGTTTGTGAAATTAAAAAAAAAGATTTAGATATGTTGGTTGCAATTGCTCAGAGAACAAGCAATAATTTGTATATGCTATCAGACATCAAAGGTCAAAGATGTTTGAGTCAGATTGAAGAAAGTTGGATATGGAACAAAATAATGGGGCACATAAGTTTTGATAATATTTTAAACATAAGCAAGAAGTAAGCAATCAAAAATCTTCCAATGATTATAAAGCTATCTGACATACTTTGTGAACCTTGTCATCATGGGAAGCATGTTAGAAGGTGGTTCAAAACAAAAGAGTACTCGACTACTCAGATACTAGAGGTTGTTCAAATTGATCTATGTGGACCTATGAGAACTCAAAGTACTCAAGGTAAGAAGTATTTCATATTACTTATTTATGATTTTTCATGTATGACTTGGGTCATGTTTTTAAAGAAAAAATTAGAAGCTTTCAAACATTTTAAAGCATTCAAAGCATTAGTTGAGAATGAAACCAGTTTAAATATTAAGTGTCTAAGATTAGATCAAGGAAGAGAATTCATGTCAGATCAATTTATTAATTTTTGTGAAGACCATGGAATAAAGAGACATTATTTAGTAGCTATAACTTCATAGTAAACTAGAGTAGTTGAATGGAAAAATAGAACAGTTCAGGAGATGGTGAGGATAATGCTAAATAAATCCAAGATAGCATATAAACATTAGAAAGAGGTAGTTATTATAGTAGTGCTTATTTAAAATAGAGCATTATTGAGAGTCAATAGTGACACAACTCCTTATGGGCTATAGAAATACAAACCAGCAACATTTGATTATTTCAGAGTTTTCGGCAATAGATGCTTCATAAAGAGAATAGATGAAAAACTTAGTAAGTTTGAATCTAAAGTAGATGAAGGTATATTTCTTAGTTATTCTTGAAATAGTAAATCTTACAAATGTTATAACAAAAGAACCAAGAAAATTGTTGAAATTACAAGTGTCGAGATAGTAGATGATGAAACATAAAGAATCAGTGATCCAATAGACATTCTTGAAATCATTGAAGAGGAAGGTTTTAAAGAATCAAATGAAGATGAGAAGAAGGAGAAAAAGGGCACCAAAACTCCATCCAAATATGTTTAGAGAAATCATAATGAAAGTGACATCATTGGGGACATAAATGAAGGAATTTGCACCAAAAGAATGATGGTAAGTGAATCTGAACAAGTTAATTTTTCTTTGTTATCCAAAATTTAGCCTAGAACTTTTTTAGAAGCTAGACATGATAAGCATTAGGTTAAGGCTATGGATGAAGAATTAAATCAGATAGAAAATAATGATACTTGGGAACTAGTGCCTAGACCAAAAGAACACAATGTGATAGGAACCAAATGGGTTTATAAAAATAAGTTAAATGAAAATGGAGAAGTGACTAAAAATAAAGCAAGAATAGTATGTAAAGTATATGCTCAAATTGAGGGAATAGATTTTGAATAGTTTTTCACCAGTGGTAAGGTTAGATGCTATTATAATGTTTCTTGCATTTACAGTGTTTAAAATTTTCAAAGTGTTTTAGATGGATGTCAAATCTACCTTCTTAAATAGGAATATAGAAGAAGAGGTCTACATTGAATAGCTTGAGGGATTTATTCTCTCAAATATTAGTAGCCATGTATGCAGATTGAAGAAAGCATTGTATGGATTGAAATAAGCTCCCAGAGATTGGTATGCAAGACTTGATAAGTACCTACAGGATCAAGGTTTCAAGAGAGGATTTACTGATAGTAATTTCTACATCAAAATTGAAGGCGAGAATCAATTGATTGTTGTGGTATATGTTGATGATATCATTTTTGGAGAAAATATTGAAAAGATGACAAAAGATTTTTTTTAATAATATGCAAAAATAATTTGATATTTTTATGCTTGGAGAATTATCATTTTTCTTATGATTGTAAATATTTTAGTTAGATAAAGGAATTTTCATATCTCAAAGTAAATATGCCAAGGAAATGTTGAAAAAAATTGGTTTTGAGGATTGTGCATCAGTTGGCAAACCAATGTGTAAAGGAAATAAGGTGAGGATGAAGATTCACCTATTACAGATCAATCTTTGTATAGATCTATGATTTTTAATTTGTTATATTTGACAGCATCAAGGCTAGACATCATGCATGTAGTAGGTATGATTGTAAGATATCAATCATCTCCAAAAGATAGTCATGTTCAGTTGGTGAAGAGAATATTTAGATATATCAAGGGGACATTGGATTATAGATTATGGTATCCCACAGGTAGAGATTTCACTTTGGTTGCTTATACAAATTTATATTGGTTAGGGTGCTTGGATGACAGAAAGAGTACAAGTGGAGGAGCTTTCTTCCTTGGTGATAGCTTAGTATCATGGCTAAACAAGAAGCAAAATTTAATATCACTTTCTACAACTGAAATAAAATATATTATAGCATTATTGTGTTGTGCTCAAGTGCTTTGGATGAAGCAAACCTTGGAGGATATCAAGGTAAAGTATGATGAACCTATTTCTACATTTTGTGATAACATAAGTGCTATAAATATTTTGAAGAATCTAGTGATGCATTCAAGAACAAAACATATTCCCATTAGATATCACTTCTTGAGAGATCAAGTTGCAGATCAATAGGTTAAGATAGAATATATCAGTACTACAGAGTAGATTATAGATATTTTTACAAAGGCACTACCAAAAAACACATTTGAGTATCTACGGGAGAAGTTGGGATTAATTTATTTTACTTCTTACCATTGAGATTCAGCATCAGTTGAGGGGGAGCTAAGTGTTAGCTTCAGGTAGGCCCTTTGCCATTGATGTCAAAGAGGGAGAATAATAGGTATAAGTATAGGTGAAAAAATAGGTACAGGGAATAGATATAGGTTGCTATAGTAAGGGGGAGTTACTATATGTTTTTTAGATGGTAGTATGTGCAGGTTTCAAGGTGTGACAGTTTCAGTTTGAAGTTGCCATCAATGACAAAAGAGAAGATTGTTGGAAATATTTTCATTGATGTCAAAGGTCTAGCTTTATTGGTGATAAAGGCCCCATTGCATTTGATGGTGTTTTTAATATTCATATCTTGCATAATGTGTGTTAATATTTATTTAATATTAATTAATATATTTTTGGTTGCATATAAGTCAAAAGAGGGCCCATGGAGAAGTCAAAGAGTCACAGGGTAAAAGACGAAAGAGGAATGGGACACATTTTCTCATGAAAAGTCACCTTGAGGAATTCCAAGAGTCACAATATGAAGATAAAAGAGGTATCATGAATTTTTCCATGAAGGGACACCTTGAGGAATATGAAAATTCACCAAGATAAAGACAAAAGAGGAAATGATGCTTTTGCTTATGAAGGGTCACCATATGACTTTTCAAATGCAAGGATACGAAGGGTCATGCAAGTTTGGCATCATTTTTCATGAGGATTGAAGGGTCACAAAAGGTGAAGGCCAAAGGTCATTTGGAAAGATATAAATAAAGGCTTGAGAAGCCATTTTCAATATGCAAGAGAGTGCATGGTTTGTATTTGTTTTCAAAGAGATAAAAGTAGGAGATATTGTAGAGTACTATCATTTGTTAAGTAATCAACATTGAGAGATAGTTGTGTTTTATACACAAGAGGGGTTGGTGGTCCTATGGGTTGGTGCTCATGAATCTTTGAAAGGGGTTGGTTCTCCTGTGGGTTGGTGCTCACAAATAGTTTTTGTGTTGGTTCTTGGCAAAGGGGTTGGTGTTCCTGCAAGTTGGTGCTTGTGAACTTTGTATTTTGAGTTGGTGCTCATTTATATACTTGAGATTGTTTTCCATAGTTTTTTTCACTTTGGATTTCCACATAAAAATTTGGTGTCTCTCTCTCTCTTGTGTGGTGCAAATTATTATTTCAGTTTTATTCCATATATTGAATGTATGAATGAGTGGTTAAAGAAAAGAAATCAAATTAAATAAAAGATATATAATATATTGATTCACCCCCCCCTCTCAGTATATTTCATGTTTAATATTTCATAATGCTTATAAGTCCATATAAGGTCTTTACAGGTGTCATCCACTCCCTCCCATGGATTTTCATGATCAATTAATGCCAATTTTGAGGACAAGTGTGAAGAGTGCATGAAAGAGGAGTTTTCTTGACAAAAAATGATGATAGCTTTGTTTGAGATGATTCTAGATGACTAGGCCTACAACCAATGCATGGAGAGTCATGTATTATACCCTTAACCTTCTTTCCAATCATCATACATGTCCCTAATTATTTATGGGATGTTTAAATAGGTCCAAATTATGAAGGTATTTTTCTAAGCCAAGATAAGGAGTTTTATGCCACTTTTCATGAAGTTTATATCTTGAATTGACACTTGTGCTTCCTAACCTTGCATGGTTCATCCCACATCCTCTTCTCATGCATAATTAACTAATTTTATCAGATTTAAAAGTGTCATTATAACCCTTGGACTTCTCTCTTCTCCTATCTCTCCTAGGTTCTATAAGAGCTACCATTTTGGCATTTATAATCTAATACCACACCAAGTATGGTAAAACCCTATTGGTTTTGACATTATAATTTCCTTATACAATAAATTCAATTTAGTTTTGAGTTAATATATCAGCTTTTTAAATTGTGTGAAGAGATGTATAGTGAATGGTTGAGAGATATTCATTTATCCTTGCTTTCTCTCAATCCTTCCATGTTGGATGCAAGTGATTTCATGCCTATAAGGTCATATGAAGTGTTTTGAAGTGTATGGAAATGTTATTAAGTGTAAAAAGAAGTATTAGAATCTAAAAAATAATATATGTTTCCACTTACCTTGGATAGTCTTCATAAATGGCACCTTCATATTGAAATACTAATGTTAGTACTCTCTAGGACTCTTAAATTAATGTTGTATGCTTTGTCCCAAAGTGATGGAGTACGATGGTCTTATGGTAAACATATTGGTGCATCACCCCTTAGAATATGTTTCATTTCATGCCAAATATATTCCTTTTCTCCATGAATAATTAGTTAGTATAGGTGAAAGCATTTCAAGGTGCATCTAGGAAGCTAGCCCTTCATTCTAAATATTCATCTCACCAAATTGACTACCCACAGCAAGTAAGATGTTTATATTGTGATACTTGGATGAGGAGATATTTTCCATCTCCTCAAAAGGTGAAAATATAAGTGACAATAGTTCCCATACATCCTAACCATATAGTTGTGAGTGTAATAAGTTGACCTTTAGGTTGAAAACAAGTAATTAGAGAGGGGTTGACAGTCTTAAGATTATTCATGCATGTGATTGGTCTAATCCAAAAAATGAAAAATAAATTTTTAAGTGTAGGAACATAATTACCATCCTTAAAAACCATTGGGTTCCATTCATAGTTTCATGATCTTACCAAGTGAGAGAAAATTGGTCTAAAGTTGTAATCACCCATTTGAGGAGTTTGAGGTGATCTTAAGAGCCTAGATGGAACTTTTATTTCTTTTCCCCTATATGTGGTGATTATTTAAGGTTTTTAATATCATATATGAACTTCTCAAAACATTTAAACCATCACTTTACCTCCAACAAGCCACTTATCTCATGAATACACTTGTGGTTTGTGTGTTTAGTCATAGGCTTGTTAGGCCTAGACAAAACTTAACATCATTCCATATTTTTTGATGGGTATGAGAGTTATATGTGGTTATAAAATTAATATGAAACCAATTCCAAATGATTTTCTCTCCCTCAGACCTCCTCTTCTCATTCTAAACAAGCAATTTTCTCTTAGCAAGGCAAGCAGGCCTATGTATGGTTTTGTTGACTGTGTATGCAAGGATTTAGGTGAACTTATCTTGACCAGTCTCATTGGTCATTCCATAATAATTAATTTGAATTTAATATGACCTCATTGACTTTTTTTTTCACTTTATATAGACCTAAATACTTATTTTATACACTCTACTCCTTTTTGAGGCTTGAAACTAGTTTGTTCCTCTTAGCAACCTATAGGTGCTCATTAGGATGGTCTGACTGCATTTATGGGTCTTAGGACTCAACTCTAAGTCATTAAAAATAAACATGTATTATTTTCATAGTTTTAATGACCTAAAACTCTTTTTAAAATCTATCATCTTTCCAAAATCTTACACTTTTGCTTGCATACACTTACCTCTCATGCTTGCTTACACCGTGGTTGTAGGTGGCTATTTTAGGGTCTTGAATACATTTGAGTTTCAAGGTATTCAATTAAAAATAATTAAACACATTTAATGATTATGTTATTATTAATATTTTATATCCTTTTAAATTTTCCCAAAACCCTTCACTTCACAAACACACAACTGTTATTTACACCTCAGATTGTGGTTATAGGTGACCACTAGAGGAGGGTTTGAGCATTAGATTTAGAATTTGAACTTATCAATTATATCATGGAACTTTTATAATATTACAACTTCATAGGAGGTTTTTTTAGTTATCTTTCAAATTTCATTGGTTCCTTCATAATTTTTTATAACCTTTCTCTTTCTTCTTTTCATACACATTTTTGTACATGCGAACTAGGCTTGCAGAGTCAGTCCTCTCAACTTTTATTTGACTCTAAAATCATAGGTGTATATTTATATGTGACTTATCTCTCATACACTGAATCATGTGTCATATTTGACCTTGTTTTTTCATTGAGGACAATTAATTTCTTGTTCAAAATGAGGACCTATAGGTCTGTCACCTATAGGTCTTTATTTTGCTTGTATAGTTTGGTAAGCCACTATTTTTGCCCTATGACACTTTGGTTATTATGTCCACTTTGAATCACTATATATCACCTCTCAATAACTTATAGACCTCATATCCAAGCATGATGTCATCTTATACTTGTCTATTTGGTTTGTATAGGACTGTACATATAGTCAGATTTTATTCAAAGTTTGTGCATAGAGATTAGGGTCTCTTCATTCATGCTTATTTTGGTGATAGGAGTGGAGTCTATCAAGGTCATATAATTTTTTAGGAGTCTATTTCACATGTCTCCATTCCTAAAATACTTTAAAAATGAAACCTAGGCTTTATGAATGTTCATGTATAGGTCTACAAACCTATACGTGAATGAAACTTGTCTAAAGCTCTTATTAGAGAGTGCATTGAACTTCATGCTCCTTCCTTGAGTTTCTAATTTATTTAGTAGTGAACTTATCATGTTTTATCATTGATTTTTTTTAGGGTCTTATGTGTTCACATTATTAATAGTGTATAATTATATTATCAATGATAATATAATAGTATTTTGTAAGTGAGGTTTTTATAAACAACCCACATATATAGGTTCCATATTAAACAAGTTGTTAGAACAACTCATGTATTTTTAGTGGGTTGTTTCTTAGATTATAGGAGTAACTTTACTTATATATTTGTGTAATCATCTAAATGTAATATTGAGCTTAAAATTGAACAATATTTATTATGTTTAAATTATTCTCTACTGTGTAACTCTGATTTTTCTCAATATCTAGTATCAGAGAAGTTATGGGTTAGATTAAATCTATAGACCCGTGAAAATATCCTCTATCATTTGTATGCTTGATCAAATTTTGATGACCCTAACATCTATGAGTCTATTGGTGTAGTTGGGTGTGCACTACATTATTTCATTCTTAAAAAATTCATTTTGTCAACTCCTCCACATTGCATTGATAAGATAGGGTTATTTATTTATATGTATTAGGAGTGGAAGCCATAGCCTATATGAAAATAGAAGCCATAAAGTATCTTTCACTATTCATCTTCTTTCTTGGTTTCAACATTCAAGTCATAATTATATCTATGGTAGATATTATCATATTTCATATTTTATCAGCTATAAGTTTGTGAATGTTGAAGACATATTAAAAAAAAATAGATATATCATCACTTGTATAAATTGATTCTTCCATATGTTCTCAGTTTTCTCTTAAATTGTATGTGGTACTAAATAGTTCAAGTTTGTTTTGTCTAGCTCAGATCAAATTGTTAAAATTTATACCATAGATCTTTTCCCTATACCTATGTAAGTATTTAGCCTATCTAGCATATCACCATCCCATCTGTTCACATCAACCTAAACTACCTTCTAATTTGGATGATTTATAGCTAGCAAGTTCATATCCATTTATTTACATTTATGTGCCACTGCAAATTAGATATTTCCTAAACCATCAATTGGTATTGGATTTACATTCTTAGCACTATAAATTTCAAAGTGAGCAAGATCATACCCAACATCTTGTAATATAAAAGCATCTCATCTACATGAGACCTCTTAGCCTATCATAGAAGCTATCAATAATCATGTGCATTGGCTCATGCAAATCAAAAAAATTATTTGTGCAAATCATGTCATATGTAAGTCATATGAGTCTTTAGTTTTATTGTTTTCAATTTTATCTTGTGTATTATTTATTTAATTTTTTATTTGAGTTGGATGACTTTGTTGTATAGGTTTAAGTTCTAATTTATTATCTTACATTCAAAGTGACTGTTATATGCTAAAAGTCTTATAAATACAATGATGTGTCCAATAATAATATAGGTTTATTGTTTATAATTTAAGTTAAATGTTATAATAAGTCAATATTTTAAAGGTCTTAGGTAGGGTCATTTGGTTTTATAAATTAAAATTTATCATTCTATGTCATACTTGAGTCAAAATAAAAAAATTTGTCAAAAGTTTCAAAGTCTTTTTATGTCAAAGTGTCAATATTAAAATCCTTACTGGTATAGAGTCATTATCTATAGTCATTTTTGTCAAAATTCATATTTTGTAAAGGATGCATTATCAATGGAAATTGATTTCCTATTTTAATTATAAGTTCATAATAGATAAAATGAGAAAAAAGAAGAGAAAAAGAAGAAGGCATAGCGAAATGAAAATAATTACAAAATCTATATATTTAAAGTATTGAAATAGGTAAACCCAAATGTTGATATTTATAGAAAAGGTATGTGTATAATGAATTATTTCATCAAAAATATCTTTGATAAATTGGCTCAAGAGGAATCCAAGCTCGCTCGTCACAATAAGAAGCCAACTATTACATTTAAGGAAATCCAAATAGCTATACGTCATGTCTTGTCATGAGAACTTGCTAGACATGGTGTTTCTAAAGGTACCAAAGTTGTCACTAAGATTTCCATCTCTTAATTAATTATAAAACCAATTGGAGGTCGAAGGAGATGGAGTCTACAGGTTTCATAGCCTCTTGTTAGCCACTAGCAATGTGACCATTTTTGCTTTAGTAGCACATTTTATTTTTAGTTGTGTGTTTGATTTAAGTTTTATGTGAATAATAATAGATGATGTATACCTATTCACATTTCTAATAAGTGAAATTAAAATTCCTTTGTAACTTCTCTAAGTATGTGATAGTGAAGAGAACTAGTAGTTGTACTACGCATCATGATGTGGTTTGTGGTAAGCCACTTGTAAAACCATTTTTTTGTGTTTGTTGGTAATGAACTTGAAAACCATTCCATTTTGGTTTTTGGTAAACCATATGTAAAACCACCAATAAGGTTTGTGATTTTCCTATGAAAATCACTTAATCATGAGTATAGATGTAGATATGGGATTGATGTTTTTCTCATATTCACATTAAGGGGGTGTAGACTAGGGATTAATAATGTTCATAAGGGGATGAATGTTAGAATCTTATGTGTTCACATTATTAATAGTGTGCAATTATATTATCAATTATAATATTATATTTTTTTTTAAGTGGGTTTGTTATAAATAACACACATATATAGGTTCCATATTAAACAAGTTGTTAGAACAACTCATGTATTGTTAGTGAGTTGTTTCCTAGATTATAGGAGCAACTTTACCTATATATTTATGTAATCATCCAAATGTAATATTGAGAATGGAATTGAATAATATTTATTGTGTTTAAATTAGTCTCTATTTGTGCAACTCTAATTTTTCTCAATATATTCATTACCAATTAGGCAAAGATTGCATTCAAACTTGTAGTAGACCATTTGTGATAAAGACCATGATTTCAAAGAGCAAGGCATTTGGAGACTACATACAAGGATCACATTCTAAAGGAGAGCACATGAATATAATGAAATTGATGGATCCTCCATGAAATCTAAGGCTCTTGGAATTCCTGAAGGTGACAAACATCTCAAACAAACTAAAATAGATTTGTAGTAGGATGATATGCTCACACACTTGAGATACCTTTCGCCATTATATAAAACACCTCAGGAAGTTGAATTTATTGATTAAAATACCATGAAATGGGTCATTTTATCCTTTAAAATATCTCCATAAAATCATTCTCCTCCATCAAATTCTGGCATGAAGAAATAGGAGAAAAACCAGACCCTACTTGAATGGGCAAGGCATAGTGTCTTGCTATCACTTTTGGTGATTGTTCATAAAGGAGGGGACATGAATCTATAAACCAATTCCACTAAATTCAATCTCATTATGACCCATAACAATGGCCAAAGTTTTATCTCTAAACTTTCTCTCTTCTAGCCATATCATGCATTTGATTTTTACCTTTCTAAGCTTGTGAAGGCAATGATGGAGGAGAGAGAGTGCCTAATGCATATATAAGACTTGAAACTTGAACTGACCTATGGAAGTCCAAAAGACTCTTTAAAATTATTTTCATCTAAAAAATGATCTCCTAAGGTCATACAAGCACCCAAAAGTACTTATAAAGAAGTATTTTGCTTAGTTTAGGAATTGAACTACAAATATTTTAGGTTGTGACCATTATCTAACCCATGTCTGACATTAGGTATGTTAGGAGGCTTCTTGAAATGTTTTTCCTTGGGGATGGTACATATAAATCCTCCAAATTAGGCCAAAAGGTGACTAGAATGACATTTTAGTACATATCAACATAATAAAAGGTTAATGCATAAATATATGACTTTCAAAACACATTAAGAACCTCTTATAATGAATCTAAACCATGTCACAACCTTGACCACACTTGAAAACACCAAGACTCATAAATGACCTTAGGACTAGACAAGTACACATGAGACAAAACTTTGGGCAAGGCTATACAATGAATAATGTGACCACATGAAGACCATTTAGGACCGTTTAAGACCATAACAATACCATATACAAGTTTTGATAGCCCTATGAAAATTTTCAACTAACAAGGGTTGACCATTTTTGACTTGGGGTCAAAATTGGCCAATAATTACATTCGATATTAAATACCAATTTTATGCTTCTCAGTCAACTTTTCCAACATGTGTCTATTTCATGCTCGTAATACAAATCCATAACTCCACCCCTCATTCTTGTATAAAAATGAAATCCACCCCTTCATTTCTTTTTTACATCATTCCAATCCACTATATCTCTTTGTGATGTTTTCATCTCCCCCCACAAACCTCGTTGATTAATTGTAGGTGTTTCATCCATCTTTTTTACCTAATTTTTATATCAATTAAATGCATTCATCTTCCTCAACATCATGATGAAGGTTTTAAATTTTCTTGGAATGTTTTTATTCAAGACAACACCAGTCGAGGGTTTTTTCAAGTATTATATTATATAAATTAGTGTACATTGAGTGAAAAAATCTCAGATTAGAATTTTCCATTTGTGTTGGGGCCTTGGGAATAATTTTTTGGTTATAATTGATATTCTCATTGCAAACTCATATTCTATAAGCATTATTAAGGGGGAGGAGACAAAAGTGGTGCATCTTAACTTGGCACCCATATGGCACCTAAATGGTCCAACATCAACATTTAAAATTTATATCCAAAATTAACTCAGAACATTTATTATTTAATTATAAATTTTTAGGGTGTGACATGTCAGTATATTTCCATCACAACTATTACTATGCAAGGTGTCAATATAGTGTGAAATTAAAAGTTATATGAATATGTGGTAAATAGAATTCCAAATAAAGTATTAGCAGGAGCCAAATAAAGTATTAATAGAATTTAATTATGGACTATCTCCTAAGAGCTTAGATGTGAGATGGGCAGATGAACAATACCTAATAAACATTAGGAAAAGAGTATTTGTATTTTATGTACCATAAGGGTAGTCAAAGTGGAAGAAAATTTCATCCTTGAATGTCTAAGGTATAAAAACATCCAAGTCAAAGATGAAGAAACATTAAGAGTTGGTTTCATGGTAGAGCTATTTGAGGAAAACAAAATAAAATGGTTTCGGGAGATGTTAACTCAAATCAACAAGAGGAGGAGAAACCTTATAAAGAATACCATCAAGCCTAAAAATCTTTAAGAGATTCGATAAATTGGTGGTCCCATAGATTGTATGGTCTCATAGACCTAATTAAGATCATTTCATTACAAAAGTCATGCATTTAAGCTATATTTATGGGATCTATTTCCACATTATGCAGACGCCTTGTTCAAGGTGCTCCAACCATAGCACCTCACCCACCACCATGAAACAACATGTTTTATGAATTAAAGGAGCCCATACTTACACGCTATCAATCCCAACAAGTTTTTTAATGAATAGGGTTTATTGTAATCAATTTGCATTTGAGTAGGTGTTGAAGTAGAAGACTAGATGCAGTGTATTAGAGGAAGCCTTTGCATTGTAGACGTGTTTGATTATATAAAGATGAATAGATTTCCCTTTCGGACAATGACATTTACACCACCAATTCTTACAAGCATTATATTATGGCAAATCCTTGTGGAATACTCCCCTACATCACATCACTTCCTTAACTTTAAGCAATAATATTTTATGCAATATGATCATCACCAGAATATGAATATAACTTAACAGTCCACATAGTTAAAGATTTTAGTAAAAAATGCTCATGGCATAGTGGGTGGGATTTGGTGTTCAACTATCTAGATGATGTTTTCTTCAAAATTTGGTACAAAGAGAGGGAAGCACTACTAGATAATATTTTAATAGAAAATTATAACTATTATGGGTGTGAAAAAAATTAGATAGACAAGATATATGGCTAAGTCACGCATCAGTTACAGATATGTTAGGGTGAGCTACGATTGCCCTCTTTATTTTAAGGTATTTGTATCAGGGTTTTCATTCATAGAAAATTTCCTTTTTGTTGGTTTCATTTCTTTTGAACCATGTATCACATATTACTTTGAGTAAACTATAATCACCACTACACCTTTCACCTTCCTACCATGACCCATCTCCTTCCCCTATTCAATCTTATTGGCCTCACCCTTTCCCCTCCTCTTAATCATATTTACAAGAAGAAGCCATGAGTTTCATTTTGTATGACATATATTCCTTTTTTAATGCCTCATATGATGTGAAAATAAAGGAGCTTATTGAGTTATTAAAACTGATCATTGATAACCATCTCTTTTTGGCTCAAGCCAATAATGCTAATACTAGTAGTCTCCCCAAAGGTGAAAGTTACATTGGAATATATGGCATAATTTTTTATTTTAGTGATAGACTTGATGAACCTTGGCAAGATAGACTTTTAAAATTTAGTGGTATGTCACATCTTTCAATTTAACACGTATCATGGACAAATAAAAGTTATAAGATAGGTTATGAAGCCTCAATGTCTTATCCCTACATCAATAGCATTACATAATTTATTCAAGACACACATCACAATGAATCCTTGTCATAATAAAAATAGCTCTCATGACATCCTCATCCACCATTGACAATAAAAAATGGCCATTCAAAGATGCCACCAGTTTACAAGCTATGAACCCCTTTGTAATGGGTGGTAGTCATGTAAATCCATAATTTGCCTTGAATTTGTGTATGGCGTTTTATATGTGCCCCTTGGTGTATAATATCATCATAAATACCTTGTGATTTCCCCTCACCATCACTACTCATCTCATTTTGAAATATTTCACTATTTACATGTTTTTTATGGCCTTGTCATTTCTTCTAGGGGTCTGAGTATGGTGTTTTTGTATGTTTTTAAGCATGATGTAACTGAATTAGGTGTCAATATATTGGTGTCATAGATTAATGGAAGTTATAAGATAGACTTTGGGACCTCAATGTCTTGTCTCAATATTAGCAGCATTTCATCATTGATTTGAGTGGTATATGAGATGTGAATCCCTTCCACAATCAAATCGACTCTTATGGCATCTTCATCGACCCTTGAGAATAGAAAATGATCAACATGTTTTGTGAATCCTTGCCATTTCTTCCAGGGGTTTGAGTATGGAATTTCAATATGTTCTAAACATTAATGTAATTACTCTAGCTGTTAATATATTGGCATTTTGAATGAGTGAAAGCTACAAGATTGACTTTGAGACCTTAATGTCTTGTCCCATCATCGGTGGCATTGCATCATTGATTCAAGCTGCACATGAGATGTAGAGCATTTTCACAATAAAATAAACTCTCGTGATATCTCATCCACCCTTGAAAATATAAAATGCCCATTCAAATATGTGGCCTTTATTTGATATAACTGACATGTATCATTCTACACCATTTTTACATTGACATGTCAATTTAAAAATTAACGTAGTCACGTGTGTAGGTAAAAATTATATGGGATGAGTGTTATCCATATGTCACCACATTTTAATATGTTTTCCTTTTAAATGGTAATTTGTTTTTTGATGATAATATTATATTTTATTATTATATTATATAGTTATATGCCTTATTTGGTGTACGATATCACTTGAAATACCTTGTCATTACCATAGGCAAATTGCAGACTGGAAAATTGCAATGAAAGTTACCATGGTTAAGAAGAAGCAAAGACACTTGGATTTTATTATTATTATTATTATAGCCTTGGCTTAACTACAATTTGTTTTATTGTTAAACAATTATCAATTTAGAATTAGTTGCATCACTTTGATGATTGTGGCACATATCACTATTACTATTACTAGGTATTCCATTTACATTTTATGTATAACAACAAATTAGAAGAACAGGGATATATTTATGTATATATTTAGAGTGGTTATCTACTATATTTTTTAAATAAAATAATTATTGGAATTTTAATAGATCCAAAAGAAGTAGCATTCACAAACTTGCCTTGTTGATGTCATTTATCAGGATATTATTTGTAGTTAATATTTTTGATTATCTTATAGCCTATTTCATGACCTTTGAATTGGATTATAATTATCTGATGTTTTATCACATGCAAGGGCACACATTTTTGAGGTTCATTTTATACCATTCAATCTAGTTGATAAATGTACAACACTTGCTACTAAGTTTAGTATTATTTTTGTTAAAAATCTATACTTTTGTGGAACAAAATATTGACCTTTGCAAATGAAAACAAGATATGAAAAATAAGGTGCTTTCAATAATTGATATATTTTCAAAACATGGTCTTAAATCTCTTTCTGAAGTAAGACAATTATATAATTCATAAGTTACATCTTTTCTACAAGAAATTTGCAAGAGTAATGTTCATAATAGGTAATTTTATATTTTCAAATTTATTTTGTTAAATTTTGTGGGATGTATTTCTCTTACTATTCTCTTATATAGCTGAATACATTGAATTCCTACTGGTATTTTTTTAATTCCTATAATATTATGATTATGTATACCATAATTTTGAATTCACTATCCTTTGTAAAAAAATATATATACACAATAAATGGATAATTAATTGAAGTACACAAATATAGACAACTCCTTAACATAATTTTGATAAGCTATATGCAATTTTAACTTGTTTTCACTCTTTTAGATAAGTTATTTATTTTCATGAATGTCAGTTGAAATTTTAACAAATAATTTTCTATCATATATGTCAGCATGAATTTGATGGAAATATACAACTTTGATTTGAAGAAGCCTAAAAAAACGTGGGCGTGGATGCCTAAGATAAATAAAGGTATAAGAATGATTTGGACATGATTTAAAAATTTTAAGGAGAAATATTCATGGAAATATATAAGTGGATGCCATCTCATAATAATTTTTTATAACTTAAGATGGTCAATGCTACAAATTGTACTTACAAAGGAGGAAGGAGCCACCTTGTCTAACTATTAATTTTAAATATAATTAATAAATTGTTATGAGATTAGTTGTTAGAATTATTGTGAACTTCGATTTCTTTTTACATTGCACCATGATTCAATATCATTTTGATATATGTTTCCATTATGCTTTTAATGATAATTACTAGTGTTGCAACACAACTCTTATTTTCCTAGTTTTGTCAATTTTACCTGATGTAATTCTCAAAGTTGGCATAACTTGTCAGGATTTATTTTTACAAGTGTTTATTTTTGTCTAATTTAACTCATTTTTCTTAAACTAATACTTTTTTTTAATTTAAGCTACATTCTCTAAGTAAGTAGCATCAATATTGGAAGATGAAGGAAAATGAGGATGGAGGTCAATAGTACCTCTCTTTATCCACTAATGATGGGGTAGCATTTTTCACTAGTGGAAATTTACTTTCATTTTTTAGTTTTTTTTGAGTGGTGTGTTTTAAATTAAGAATATAAGTGTATTCATGTTCACATATGTAATAAGTGAGCTAGTTTTCAAATTGTAATTCCTTAAAGTGAGATAGTATAAGAGATCTAAACCATAAGTGCTAAAGTGAGGTTCATAATAAAAGTAGTTGGTAGATGTGTTCCCACTACTTTTTTATTGGTTCAGCTGATGTTCCCAGATTTAGTTGATATAGGCCCCTTTACATGGTTGGTATGTTCCCAAGTGGTTGATATATGTTTCCACCTTAGCTGAGGCTCTCATGATTGGTTGCTAGTGTTTCCATTTCTCAATTGATTTGTTCCCACAATCACAGTGCAAGGAAGTAGCACAAAGGAAGGTCAAGACATGTGTATGTTGCTTAGACAGAGGCTGGTGTTTCTCCCCATGTTCACAATAAAGGGGGAATGCTAGGAAATCTTAATATGAACATTGGTTATTACTACATATATTAATAATAGATTAGTGTGTTGTAAATGAGTTGTAATAAACAACTCATATAGTCTATTATTTGAGTGAGTTATAAGAACAACTCATGTAGATAAAGTATGTTGAGTGAATAATGGGTCAATAGAGATTAGGGGAGATATTGTTGGGTTGTTTGGGATGATGTTTGACTCTTATTTTTAAGGATCACTCTCTCCTATAAATGTTCTCTGTCAATAATTAAATTATCTTAATTGAATTGCTTCTCAAAATGAATTGAACAATAGAAGCAAATTATTATCTTTTTGTTTACTTTATTATGTTTTAGGTTTGTAAAATTTGAACTAGAATTATCATTAAAAATATAATTGTAAAAGCTGATTAATAATTGGTTGTGTAGCACGTGATGAAATTATATTCAACCAAAAATGAAAGACTCAAATAATATATAAATTTAGTTTGGGATATACTAGAAAATTTTGATTCATTCAACATTATTCATATTAGAAGGTCACTTAATTCCACTATTGATCGACTAGCTATGTATGCATCTCTCTACCAAAATCATGGGTTTCACCTTTCTACATGTATGATGTGGAAGTTATAGTGAGACCCTATATACCTAAATATTCATCATTGGCAAGTATTCAAATATGAAAATCATATTATTAGATTCATGAATTTTGAAGTTAAGTATGAGGATAAGATAATTAATTTAGAGCCTTATGTTAAAAAACATAAGGGGAAAAATATTCTATTGGGATAGGAAGTGATCTACCTAAATACTAACATGATCCCAAGGGGCTTGATGACTCTTGAAAAAGTGTATGGTGGTGATGACAAGATCAAGAAATAAATTATTCGAGCCTTGTAAGTTATTGTAGATGTCTATTTTGGATCAATAACCACACCTAGACATGTAATATTTGATGGTAATTTATTAAAAGAGGATGAAGTCAAAGCATTCATTAAGATGTTGATAAAATATAGAGACTATTTGGTGTGATCATATGATGAACTGAAAGCATATAAGTAAGATGTGTTCCAACATGTAATACTTTTATAACCCAACACAAAGCCTTTAAAATAAAAATAAAATCCTATAAATCCTAGCTTGGCAATAAATATGGAGATTAGATTAAGAAAATTGGAGGGCAAAATTATTTAGCCTATGAGATATTCTTCATCATTTTCAAACCTTGTCCCAGTTAGGAAAAATAATGATGATGTGTGGATTTTATGAATTTTTTAAAAATGTCTTTAAAAAAAAACTATTGATTGCATAACATGGATCACATGGTGCAAAGAGTGACTAAATCCTAGTTAATTTCAAAGATAGATGGCTTTTCTAGCTATAACCAAGTTTTTGTGAAGGAATTATAAGTACATAAAACAATGTTCACAACACCTTAGGGCACATATGTATATGTGAGAATGCCATGTGGGCTTATGAATGTTGGGGAAACATTTCAAATAGCCATGGCTTATGCATTTTGAGGTCCAATAAACGAGATTATGGGGTCTATCAAGATAATGTCTTTTCAAATAAGAGATCATACCACTTGGAGCATATTGAAAAAGTATCCAAAAATGTAGGGAATATGGGATATATATCAATCCCAAGAAATGTATTTTTGGAGTGGAAAGAAGAAATTTATTGGTCCACATTGTATAAAGGATTAATGATTGATCTAGAAAAAGTGAATGTTATAGATGGCATCCCTTTTCCATTCTTCAAAAAAAACAATTATTTTTTGAGAAAAAATTTAGGATTTTTGTTTATAATTTTTTAGATATTACAATTCCAATCATGAATATGTTGATGAAGGATCATATTATTGAGTGGATTCTTGAATCTGATCAGTCATTTATTAACATTAAGGAGGCTCTTAAACAAGATCTTGTGTTTGTGATATTAAACTATAATAAATAATTTGAAATATTGTGCCTTTGGCCTCTCCTCATATAATGGTTGTTGTCATCTTACTGAATAATTAAAAATTACATGAACAACCCATAGCATTTTATAGCAAGGTATTACAATAGGCTGAACTAAAATATGTCATCATGGAGAAACATGCATTTACATTTATCAAGGCTTTGAAAGCATTAATATCATATATCTTAAGCTCCCAGTGAAAGCATTTGATCCCCACACTATGGTCAAAGATATTTTAACTGATACTTAATCAAAAGATGCAGATGGGATAATAAACTACATGAGTTTGACCTTAAATTATGAATCATCAATATTGAAAGGGAACAAAGATAAGTTAAGTTAATTTAAAAATCCAAACTTTATGTTTCAAAGGTGAATGTGTCAAAAGGGCATATCATTGTGGATAAGGATGAGCTATGTGAATCAACTTGGTATAAATACATTATATTTTATTTTTAAAAATGAATTTTCCTCCTAATCTAAACAAGTACAACAAAGAAATATTGGGTTGGTTTCCCAAAAATATGTGTTAATTAAAATAAGATTATATTGGAGGAACCATGAAGGAATTCTCATGAGTTTTCTTATTGAAGATAAGGCAATAAATGTGATTAAATAATTTCACAGTGGGTTGTGCAAGGGCCATTACGCAATGAAATTAACAACACATGATATTAATATAGATGGTTATTTGTGGTCTTTATTTTTTAAATATGTTATAGAGATGGTAAGAATACATAATTCATGTCAGTGGTTCACTAAAAGGATGAAATAATATGGAGCTCCCCTTCCAGCGACTGTGATCACATAATCTCTATTCCAATAATGGGGAACTAAATTTTTCAATGAAATCAATGAGAAATCGAGTGTTATACATGGTTAGATCTTAGTGGTCACCAATTATTTTATCAAATGGGTATAGGTTATCCCAAATATAAATTCCACTCACAAAATAGTGATGGATTTCTTGTAGAATAATATCATTACCAATTTTGGGTGCATGCAAAAATTATTTTTAATAATGTTATGCATTTGAAAGAAAGGACTTTGATAGAAATGTCTAAAATGTTTGGAATTGATACAGCCTGTGCCTTAAATTATTACCCCTATAGGAATAATCAAGCTAAGTCTATCAACAAAAACATGATAAGAATTGTGAAGAAAACTCTTGAAATGAACAAAATAAAGTGGAAGGAAAAGCTTATATTTTCCATAAGAGTAGACTGATCAACTCCAAACAAATATCTGAGTAACAGTCTATTTAAATTGGTGTATAGGATGAATGCTACATTTCCAACCACTTTGGAATTTCACAAATTTTTGTTCCTATAATAAATGAATGAGGAGGAATTTGATCTTTATAGATGAAATCAAAATGCATTTACATGAGATCTATATGAAGTTCAATGAAAAAATGAATATATTATTTGATATAAAAGCAATAGCAAGGGATTTTGACCTAGGTGAGCAAGAATTGACTGGGATAATAAGCATGAATAAAAAAGAAACATGGAAATTTAAATCCTTTGAGAATTAGTCCATATGAAGTTGATATCAAGATTGGGAAGAACACATATTTCCTTAGGAATTTGGATGGTGAAGTGTTATAGTTTCCTATCAATGTTTGGAATATTAAAAAAATCAAATAATGGATGCATTTGAATTTTTATATGGTGTATATAATTTATGGCTTGTTTATTTTTTCTGTTACATCCCTCTTGTTCATTTTTTTTTGGAGTAAGTGATGCAAGATCACAATAGTGTGCAGGTTGCATAAAGACCTTAGTGTGTGGGCCAAATTTCATTTGAAGGATTCAAGGTTATGAGTAATTTATTTTATGTTATAATCCACACTTATAATAATTTAAAATCTACATAATATAATGTAGATAAACATAACACAAGAGATATTGGTAGGCCAAGATGCCCAAATATTCAATATATAGAAATAGAATATTATCCTTATGGTAGGTAAATACCATACAATACTCCTTAAGGAAGGAATAAATCCACTATTCCACATCGAGGGGGACACCTCCAATATATTTATAACAATATAGAAGACTCAACACTGACTTCATTGATATCCTTTATAATGATATTCCTATCCTTTATATAGACCTATATATAACTAATAATGGATGGGTAACCTCTTAATCCAAATGTAGGATGACTCATTACCCAAAGTCCTAATTCCATAAGTTACTTATTTAACCCAATACAATTGACCCATTTAACTAACTAAGGGGGATGTGTACCACATGTCAACATCTTCATCAACCCATACACATTAATATATCATATCCATATGTACATAACATTCATATCCTTTATGATGATATTGATCTTCTTTATATAGACCTATATAGAACTAATAATAGATGGGTAACCTCATAATCCCATTTTAGGTAAACTCATTACCCAAAGAACTAATTTCACAAGTTACTCATTTAACCCAATATAATTGACCCAAATAACTAACTAAGGGGGATGTGTACCACATATTGGCACCTCCATCAACCCATATACATTAATATATAATATCCCTAGGTAAATAAAATTTAGTAGTGGAGTTGTTTTTTCATTAATAAGTAGTGTATGGTGTTGCCCTACCATAAGGGTATAAATCTATTTCTGCATATATTGAATATTTGGGCATATTGTCTCACCAATATCTCTTATGTTGGTTTATTTGAATTATATTCTGCATAATTACAATTATTATAAGTGTGGATCATAACAAGTGGTATCATAGCTTTTATTTGTATAAATATTATGGTTAAAACCCTAATTTTAGAGAATCATTTATATCTTACAATATATCACAAAATTTTCCACAATTTTTTTACTAGAGTTAGAGAATATTTCAAGGAAGTCACAATGAACAAATTGACGTTTGATGATAAGTTTTGAGGGAGATATTACTATTTTAGAGTTTGTCATAAAATTTGACATATCAACCAAAATTTTAGGAATGTTTATGTGAAAAATTTATTGAAATAATAACATCATACAAGAAAGCTACATTAAAAATTTTAGAATTTTTTTAATATTTTTTAGTGAGTTATTGTGATTTTATGTTTTTTCATAGGTTCACACTACATGCTGAAATTTTTGACATTTTTCCAAAAAAATTTCACTTTATTTGTATGATCATATAGGGACACTACAGTACACATTTTAGACTATTTTGATCAATTTGGCATGAGTATTTAATTTTTAGGTTTTTCTTCATTAACCCTAGTTAATAGGGATCATGGATTTAGATTTTTTTTGAAGAGGAGAATATTGATGCCAAATAATGGTGGCTCCTTTTTAAGACGTATTATGTTGAAAGAATTTAGTGGCAAGAAAATTTATCACATTCTTTCAAGGGACCTACATCACTTTGGTGGGTTGAGCTGGGAGTAGAATGATGGAAGTTTTCATGGGAAGAAATGGAACATGTTTTCCTATATTGATGGGATAAGGAAGCACAAGATGATGAGAAAGAAAAAGAGGATTAAAATAATTATGATAATAATGAAGAGACTACAAATAAAGAAAAAGAGGAAGAAGGGGAAGAAATTAATAATGATGTTGGTAATGAGGAAGAGAATGCATGAAGAAGAAAAGGAGCACAATAATGATAGAGATGTTACATATGATGTATAGAGGATTTTGAAGAGGAAAAATAAGAATTGGATGATAAGGGTTCAAATAGTTTAGCTCTAAAGAAATCATAGTCAATATTTAAATTTCATGGATGCATTCAAAGTAATAAGTTCATTGTGTCCATAAACCCTAACAACAAGTGTAACTTCCTCAATATTGATGTTGCTCAGAATCTATATTTTTAAGCAAATAATTTTAAGGAAGGTCTAATATATGGTAAGAATATTCATTTTTTCAAATATTTTAAACTCACTTTTGAAAAAAATGTTTTACATTCAAATTTTTATGCTTTAGATATGGATGGTGTGGATATGGTTCTTGGATGTCCTTGGTTAGATACTTTGGGAAAAATAAATATTAATATGTAAAATAATTTCATGAAGCTTTGGTATAATAGAAAGAAGGTTACTTTATACGATATCATAGTCAAAAATACACATAGACAAGTCAAGGTCAGTCACAAGGATGAAGTTGAATAGGAAGATTTAGAAGAAGAAATAATAATGCAAGTAGCAAAGAACACTTATCTACTCAAGAAATAAATACACTAACAAATTAAAAAGGTAAAAGAGGTAGAAGAATAGGTTGATAAGGTCATAATATTATAAAGGTTGAGGTATATTGACACCCACATCATCATGATAGGCAGCCATTATATAAGCATGTTAGGGAATGTCATAGGAATAATCACTTTAGAAATAAGAGTATCAATCACTATGGATACATAAGGAATCAGTGGAGTAATCACTTTGGCTATGTATGGAAGTCAAATCAAAATTACTATGGTCATGTATGGAATCAAAGTAGCACAATAGAATATGGAACATAAAATTAGAGGAGGAATCATTATGCATGGACACAAAGGAGGTACATTTATTATCACATATAGAATTAGAGTAGCACAATGGAATTTTGAAAGATGGTTTAATGGCCATCACATACCAAGATCACATATGGGTGGTTGGATGATTGAGCTTGGAGACAAGTGTGAAATGATTTGAAACACACTCATTATTTAGTTTTTTCTTATGTTTTAGGGATGAAACATGTCAAGGAGGGAAGAAATTTTAAATACCTATGGATATGATATATTAATGTATATGGGTTAATGGAGCTACTAACATATGGCACACATCCCCCTTAGTTAGTTGTATGGGTCAATTATATTGGATGAAATGAGTAACTTATGGAATTAGTAATTTGGGTAATGAGTCAGCCGATATTATAATTAGGAGGTTACCCATCCATTATTAGTTATACATATATCTATATAAAGGAGAAGGATATCATTGTAAAGGATATCAATCAAGTAAATTTTGAGTCTTCTAAGTGTCCCCCTCAAAGTGGAATAATGGAGTTATTCCTTCCTTAAGGAGTATTATATGGTGTTTCCCTACCATAAGGGTATTATTATACTTTTACATATATTGAATGAGTTATGTTAATAGGCAAAACTTTTTATTTTGAGGTCTTAGTTTTTGGTACCAAATAAATATAAAGCTTGTTTGCCCTAACACATTCACGAAAACCCTTTGGTTACAAAGTGAAAGTTCTAAATCCAAATACCCTATGAATTTGTGAGTTTATGGGTCTATTTATATGCCACATGTATTCATTTCAATCATAATCATTTGGTCTTAGACATAAAATGAAATATTATTCATGATGAATAAATTCATGGGTTCGTGCAAATAGATTTTCAAAGTAAGGGTGCATCTCATGGACTATGTGGGCCATGACCAATCAATAAGTGTTATGTGGACCAATAATGGAGTGTGTAGAGGAAACAAAGGAAACAAAAGATTATGTTAAATATAAGGTCTATGAAAAATGATTATCTATCATGTGTCACTTATAAAGAAAATTCACGTGTCACACAATGCAAATAAGAAGTGAAACAGGTCTATGATCATAGTGATTAAACACATCAAAAAAAGAATTGAAGAAAGTCCATGAACATTATGGCCTTGAGGTCATAGTATATTTCCATGGGCCTAAAATTAATAAGGGTATTTACGTCATTTTATTACAGAGATAACCTAAGGCCAAAGGTGTAGGGTTAAGTCTTCGATCATATCTTGAAGCATAAATATTTATTTTGACTATAATTAGTCTTGTTGGAAATGTCTTGGAAACGAATCCATAGTGATATCAATGTTGAGAGGAATTTGTGTAAATTCATAGACTTGTTCACACTTGAATTTTATGTCTATATTACTTCTCATAATGAAATACAAAGAGTAAGGATGAGAGCTTTGATGTTTTCATAGATCATGAGAATGAATAGATTATTTTTGGGTGTCAACTATGTGTGATATGTTTGATCTACACACAGTTTACACCCAAAAATAATCTACTCATAGAGTGAGGATTTCACCCAATTCAAAGAATGGACATTGGTGTGCAATGAATTGTAAAGGTATTAAAGTGTCATGGAGAGGCTCAGTTTTCATATCCTCTTAATTTCACAATGATCTTTGAGCTCAAAATTAGCGTTATGAATAACTTACTTATTAAAACTTCATGTTCTCTTAGTTGTGCATGGTCATAATGGCCCACTATTTGTGTAAATAGGAAATATGTGACCACTTGTCATTTGATGTTCCATGAGGCTACTTTAGTCATCTATGAATGATGTAAAATAAGGAATGGTCAAGATTGTGACTCACTTGGTGTAGATGTGTATATTCTATTCTAATTATTTGGGATGCTTTGAGTGATATTTTTTAATAAATTGATAAATATGGCCTTCATTAGAATATTTTAGTTGTGAAATAAACTTTTTATCTTAGAGGTCTAACTCTGTCTAAATATTGTGTTCCTTTTTTTTAAAGTCTCACATAGTTCAAAGATTTGTATTTTTAGAAAATTGATTAGATTTATTTCAATTGGTTTAAATTCACAATAATCACGTGTCCACTAATCTATGAATCTTGGTGTGTAACCTTTGTCATCATTGAATTGTAAAAAATCCTTGTGTTAAAATATTTGATGTTTTCACATTCCATAAGAGTGGGCTATAGAATTTTTGGGAAAAACCTATGTACAATATTTTTAACCAACACATTTTAAATTATCACACATGACTCATCATTAGGAATGTTTTAATCCTAATGATGGATCATGGTTGCTGATTTGAAATACATCGATCAAAAATACTACATAGTTTTTTCCCAAAAATTATATAGCTCAATCCTTGAGTTGTTGTGGTGGTTTTATGTGTAATCATACAACTTACTTTGATCAAACATATAATTGCTTTATTTTAAATGATATGCAATGTTTCATTTTGATGAGTAATAAGATATATGTATAGGTTGCATTGTTTTTTTTTTTAATTTTGAAAGAGCCTCCAATAATTATGTAAATTGTGTGTTTCTTTTGGCTATCAAAAATATGTACATTTAAGTTCTATGAAGACTTTGTGGCCTAATGAAATGAATTTGTTAGCCATAGTACACTAGATCTCATTTTTCATACTCTTACCCATAATTTACCTTCTGAGACCTCTTGTTGCTTTTCTTGTGTATGTTATAAAGGCCTTCAACCTCATGCATTTGGTTTATATGTGCTAGTTCAATTCGATATATGCATGTGATTTTTTGAAACTAAGCTTACAAGTTATAAATGTTTCTTTTCACATTTATCTTCTACAATCTTCATATAAATTTTGAGTAGCTTGTGATTGGTTTACTAGTGACAACAAATTTAGGGAAGTAATCACAATGATCAAGCATACTATTTAGAATTATGTTATTTAAATCATCGTGTGTATTATAGATTACTTTATAGGGTATCTCCCTTTGGTATTGTAGAGTGATAAGACTAGAGATTAGGCCACCTCTCATATATTTTTTCACCTATACTCATCCATTTCATTGTTAATAGTTAAGAGGCCTTATTCCTATAATGATCCACCCTTTGGTCTCTCTTATTTGATCCACTAAATTTTGGCGTATATATGTGGCAGCCAAAAATCCTCATTAATACATCAATATTACACCATAGTGTTGTACATAACTTTATTATTCTATATGTCATACCTTACATGTGGCTTCCTCCTATAAATTGATTGTATTTTCTATCTTCTTGAGTTCACATTGGCACTTGCTTTCTATTTTCATAGATATTAATTTAGACACTTATTTCATGTTACTTGTTATGTTTCATTAGGCTTGTCCCTTTGATTTTTGATCCCATTATTATCACTTAATTTGGTTTCTAAATAATGAAAACATATTTTTTGGGACCTTTAGTCATAGCATGCATTAACGTTGGAGAGAAGATACAGGTTTCTTAGAACCTTCTTTGTCTTATTTTTCTAGTTTGTGAGCCTTGCTCCTCTATCTTTATCATGTGTAGTCTTGTGACTTCATGTGTTAATTTTATATTCTTATATATATTAGAAAAAAATAAAAAACATGGATTGATACATGATTATATATTTTCCTATGGGGGCATCATATTTGTGTTTTTTCCTTATTGATTACATACATATTTGGATATGGTGTCATGGTACCCATTGTTTCCTATCTCACTATCTTTGCACAATGTACTTGGGGTTTGTATCTTTTATTATATTTTCCTATGGAGGAATTTTACATATGCATGTTTCTTATTGACATATCTTGCACATAGAGTCTATTATACCCCATTTAATTATGGCTCTATATTATTTATTTTGATTCTAAATTTTACACATACTGTGACACATGATTGGTCATCACTCTTGCTACATTTATTCTCATATTTTTCTACTGGTAATTTTTTATATATTTGAGGTGGGGGGTGGGGTGGGGGGCATGTGGTATTCTTCATGTACATCATTATCCTTGTCTCAATACTATTCACTTATGGGATTTGATGCATAATCATCTATATCATATGATCGTGACACTTTGATATTATATTATGATTGGAGATTATTATACATATGTACCTTACACTATTATATTTTATGGGTTATTATTCCCTACATATCATTTTACATCTTATTACATTATGTTATCATACTTGGTATATGTACGGTTTGTACAATTTTCCCATCAAAGGGGTGGGATCTTAAGTTCCAAAATTCAAATTAAATTCAAAATAAAGAATTCAAAAAATGTTTTCATTAGACATGGTTACATATTTATGTATGCTATAAATTTTCATATCTACTATTCACATGTGTTTTTCATGATATATCTTGATTGGGTGCTAATAATGTAGATTCACAAGTTACATGATATTGGACTACATCCTATTTGCTCACATTTTGAGGAGGCATTTTCATAGATAGCATGTCTTATATTGGGGGCATTACCGTTCAATGTATTTTGGACAGTGATATCTTTCCTTTCTTTTCATTTATCAATCTCAACTACATTACATTGTTACTACTTCTCATGATAGTAATTAGATCTTATGTATTACATGAATATATTCATTGTGATTATTGCATGGTTACATTGATTGATTTTCATGATTTATTGCTTACATGTGCATTTGTGTTCTTTTTTGTGCATCCTTTTCCATATAGAATCCTTATATCATAATGTTTTGTGGGTCCTATCCTTGTGTGATCTCAATAACTTATATTATCACTAACTTGGGCATGGTCACTAAATTGTGTGGTGTTTCACTTTACTCATTTATTATAGCCATGATGATAATCATGAAATATTATGATTGTATAGTCATGATGTATATCATGTGTATTGTGGTATACTTGCTAGTGCCAACATTTCCAGCATCTCTAACATGAATATATAAGGGCACACTACTTGTGTGTGTTTTTATTGTTATATCTATCTCAATAGGGGGAATATTATATTACATTTGGGACATTATATTTATTCTCATTTTATTTTTCCTGTGTGGGCATCATACCCTTTTGAGTTGTGATTTATACGTTACTATCTTTCTTGTGCTAGAGTGACACTTATACATGATACATAAATTAAAAATTAATTAATTGGTATCAGATATATTCAAATTTTAATGGCATATGTTTCAATATATTGATGCTTTGGCTATATTATTTTGTTAACATATGGGGTATTTAACATTATCTTTTTATATAAGTAATTGTAGCACAAGTTTTCATCCCATAACTCAAAATGGGGCATATATATGAGCATATTTCAAAAAAAAACAAATTTTAGAGAACTTGATTGAAATTGATTGAAATTGAGAAAATTTATTTAATTCCTTGATCAAAAATTGGAATATGTGTTGATGACTCCCAAAGAAGTGGGTGTTATGTTTCAGCACCTATAGAAAATCTAGTTAGAGAAGCAATTTTTATGGTATTTGAAGCAAATACAAACCACATATATTCATTCTTGAATATTTTAAAAATTAAAATTTTAAAAAATTCAAACTTCAAACTTAAAATAGATATCATGAGCATTGGCTACTTATAGTAATTGGCACTTGTTTCAGTTACATCCATGTTGAAGGAGGCTCATCTCAAGCATGTGTCAAAAAACCCTTCATTATTCCCTAAGTAAATGAAGGTGCTTGTTTCACATTTATACTTTGAGGCATGAATGCATTCACTCATAATATTATACCCATGTCAAAGTTGGGGCATTATGAAAACATTTAAAAGCGTGTGTGTGTGTGTGTGTGTGTGTGTGTGTGTGTGTGTGTGTGTGTGTGTGTGTGTGTGTGTGTGTGTGTGTGTGTGTGTGTGTGTGTGTGTGTGTGTGTGTGTGTGTGTGTGTGTGTTTTTGTGTGTGTATTAACATATTTATTGGACCATCATGGCTCCATTATAGTCCCATTTTATCCCTTGAGCTTGAAAAGCATAGTCTAACACTTATTCAAAAATATTTATTGTCATCATTCAACTTTACATCACATGTTATCATGCTTTGCCTAAAAAACTAATCCTATGTTATCTCTAGGTTAGACCCACACTCTACATGGGTCCATCTATATTATAGTTTTTCCCTACATGTATTTATCCTTTTTAACCTTGTGGGCCTTTTTACATGTTCTCATTGATTTTTCACCTTTAACCTCACCCCTTGTTAGTTTTAAAGTTTGCTAACATATGTAACTTGTCCTAGATTAACACATATATACATGGTCATGGAAAACCAATTCAAGAATCATAATTAGAGAATAAAAGAGATACATATAAATATCAAAGGTAAACCTAGAGCCTACCATTAAATATCATTCCTCCTACTTTGAGTTAAGCTTCATTGAGAAATATCTTACATATGTGATAGAGTTGTTCTTCTTGGTCTCTCATCATTTAACTTGTGCCAAATGAGGATATTAGCTTTCATATAATTACATTTATCACTTATAGGGAAGAGGAGGTTCAAAGGCCTCACTTGAGTTATTCCATTCACTCATGCATAAAATTACATGGAGGTATATTTTTTTAGCTTATGGGATACGTATTTTTCAACACCACTTAGGTGGTTTCCCAACTCCTTAATGATTTATTTGTTTTGGAGTGTCAAGATAGGTCAAAGAGGAATAACATCAACTCTACACATTATGCCTAGTAAAACATTGATGTGAAGGTACATGAACATCAAAAATTAGATAGCGCACTAGTGACAAAAAACTTAGGTTTGAGAATATTAGGAAAAATATTTTATTTATAAAAAGGCCATGTTAGAAAAGAGGAATACCTAAGAGCTTTGCATGTAAAGACACCATCCACAAACAAGTATTTAAAATAAGACACTCCACTAATAAAATAATTGTATTACCAAATAAAGAATATATAATGGAGAAGTGTTAAAACATAATGTTTCACAATAATAATACCAAGGATCAAGGAGTGATCCTTGGTTCTACTAAATGACTACATATATATCAATTCAATAGATGTAATATGCTCCAATACTAGTGCATTTCATATCCATAAAGGACACAAAATTTTCATATATAGTAAAATCAAGAGGTGAGTGGTAGATGATTATTGGTGATATGAAATATATAAGCATTCCCTAGGGACACCTAACCCTTATCACACATGTGAGCATAACAATAGGAAAATATATCCATCTTAACATTATTATGCACGTAATACATCTCACTTTGATAACTAAACCACCTATAGTGGACTTCACATAAAATGTGAATATGACACACACCAACATCCCACCCTCCCTCAAATATTAGCTCAGGTGATGTGGTAAAAGAAAAGAAATTCTTAAGCCAATATGGATGGGTCCTAGTAACTAGGCCTGATGAGGAACCCATGTATACTGTAAGAGAAAAATAACAATGAATTTGTTGAAGTAGATGACTGTTGAAAATAATGAATCCTCCCAAAAAATGATTTAAATTCTAAGGAATGAAGAAAATACTAAAAGTGATCATAATTATGGCCACTAAAAATTAGCATGCCACATTACTAAGACTAGCCCTCATTTGCATAATAGAATGCATAGCAAACTCAATGAACAGCAAAGGAAACATTATCATAAAAATGTAGAATGGATTATGAAACACACACACCCCAACATAATGCTAATTAGGGATTGAATAAATAATAAATTTTAATGTTTCAAAAAGTGTGTCAATGTGGTAGGTGTGTAAAAAAACACATCAAAATTCTCAATTAATATTACCACATGAATAACCTATCAACTTATATGAGCAAAGAGTGCATGAATTAACACACACACATGAAACTAGACAAGGCTAAACTAGCAAACCCTCTATGTCACTTTATAAATCACTGTGGGTATGATATACATCTAGGAAACCCACTCAAAAGCCATATGAATCATTAAAAAGTGATCCCCTCTAAAAACAAGATGACACCTATAATCAATGCATAAAGTAGTATGATTTATAATTTACAAGTCAACCATTATGTTGAAAAATAAAATATAAGAAATAATCATAATAAATAAATATTATTATTGAAAAGAGTGCAATAAAACACACATTTTTGAGAAAAATAACATATATATCCAAGTTACTAGTCAAAAGTTGTGGCCTCTAGAAGGTCTAAAAAAGAAGAGTTACTCAACAAATCAGGAAATAAATTAAACATTATAGAAAAATGTTTCATATGATAAAGAATTCACCCCACCACTACATAGATCTAGAAATAATAAGTGAGGTAAAAAAATCACACTCCTAGACATCATGTGTCAAAAAATACAATCTATAGAACTACAATACTCCAAAAATGAAGGCTTGATGGTTTGGAGTAAGTCCTCGAGGGATAAACACACTTTGAAAGCCATCACATGGTAAAATAGGCTCTGGTTCAAACTGTGACTACTAGTAGTCTAAAGATCATAGTCACATGTCATAATTAGTGCTAACTATAAGTGCTGACAATATAGATGGCAAAGTGACAGGTCACATGGTCGTAGGGGTTGTGAGTAAAGGATAAAATAGGCATAAGTGTAAAATTGAGTGGCAACAATAGTGGCATAGGCAGCCAAAAAGGTGATGGTGGCAAATATGGATGGTATCTATAGAATAATGGTAGTGTTCCCTTGTCTCCTCCTTGCACACACCTAAAACTTCAAATTTATACCACATGAGCACCATGAGCCCAAATTACACAAATAAGAATTTTTTAGAAAGCTCTTAGTTTGTTGAATTGAGTGAACATAATTTTAGTCCTTTAAAAAAAATGAAAAAAAAATCTAGAAATGTCTCTATGCCTTAGCTCTTCAATAACTAAAATGAACCCAAAATTTAAAAACATAAACCAAAATGTCTAAAACAGATGTCCCCCTAGGAGTTTTTTAATGGTAGAGATAATGAAAATGTAAAATTTGCTCTAAGATATCCCTAAAATGCAGAAAAAGGTAGATTTTCCCTTGAAATTGAAATTCTTACCAAATGAGCCCATGGTATCTGATTCATGTGAAACAAAAGTAACATCTATATTTTTTTGGCACTCTAAATGCAATGAGAATGTCTAATTCACACCAAAAACACTCAAAAATATAAAATTGTAGAAAAAAATTCAACAAAACTCCTTCAAACACAAATTTGTAACATGAATGCAAACCCATCAAAGGGGAAATGATATTCTAAAATAATAAGAGATGAGACAAGCAAATAATTTCTAATATAATATAAGTCACTTCATGCACATGACCTTAAAATTTTAAAGTTAGCTCAAACAAAAAATATCCATTTGATAATTTTGAAAACCACAAAGAGGGTTACCTCAAAAATGTTATTCTGGTTGGAATAAAAAATATATAATGAGTAAATTTTTAAACCACCAATGAGGGTTGGCTTAGAAACATGTTTAGGGGTTAGAGACATTGTGTGGGAATGTCGAGCTTGTTAAAAACTATATAAATCCATAGCGACTATCTTTGAAGAATAGCTTTAGCACCATACTAGGAAAAAAAATCATATCTCTCAAAAACCATGTCAAAAAAAGGAAAACCTAAGAATTTTGCATGTAAAGACACCATCCACAAATAACTATTTAAAATGAGAGATTCCACCAATAACATAAATGTATAACTAAACAAAAGGATATACATTGGAGAAGTGTGTAAACAACATAATTTTTCACAATAATAATACCAAGGATCAATGAGTGATCCTTAGATGTCTTAAATGAGAACATATCTAACATATCACTAGTTGCAATATGCTAAAAAACTAGTGCATTACATATATCTCCCATAAAGGACAGAAAGGTGCCTTATATATGAAAATTAATAAGTGAGTGGGAGATGATTATTAGTGGTGTGAAAGGTGGAAGCATTCCTTAGGTACACCTAACCTTGCTCACACATGTGAGGATAACTACAATATTAAATGTGTATATTAACATTATGATGCTCATAATACATATCACTTTGATAACAAAACTACTTAAGGTGGGCTTCACATTAAGTGTGAATATGATATGCACCAACCCTGCACAAGCTAGAATCCATGACTGAGAGATGAAGTCAGTAGTTATATTTATGACTAATTTGAGTTTAACCAAGATAAATACGTACAATACACATGTCTACATTGGAAAGGTTGTTAAGACCCATATTTTAGGAGAAGAATCCAAACAATTTGTGTAGTAATGTTATAGGCCCAAAATTACATAATAATAATCAGGCGTGATTTCTCATTAACCTTTTACACTTACTTTGCATAGCTTAGTTTCATTTTTTTCACTTGGACATGTTGTTTATCTTGGCCTATTAGATAAATCTAAATTGTGTGAATTCATGGATGTATGCTTAGATCTATTTAATTGAAACTATTTTATTCCTATTTTGAATAAAACCATAATTAGGGTATACAATAACATACTAGTTAACCATAAAGAAAAAAATATATCAAAAAATGTAGGTTATGGGTTTTTTTCATATTTTCTTTTTATTTTTATCATTTCAATCTCTTTCAATCAAGTAAAACCAATGTGAGGAATGTCATCAGTATTTTTTGGGTACGGAAGGTTAATTAAAAAATGTTAGTCTAAGGAATATCAATGGGATTTTATGAGGTAAGGAAGGGAATGTGAGTGTAAGTGTTGGGCATTTTATGGGGTAGGGTTTCTAAAATGTGAGTGTTTGATTTGGATGTTATGTGCAGTAGGTTTTGTGAGTGTTTCATTGAATTTTATATTTGTGTGGTGGCCATAATTTTTTATGTTTGAGTGGTTAGGGTTTCTAAAATTCGCTTGGGAAGAAAAATCAAAGGCATGGAAATGAGCAGTGAAAAGAGGAGGAGGGGGTTTGAGATGCATCGATCTCAATATAATTTCAAGGAGGGATATTACTAGAAATTATTCATATGAATATATTGAAATAACCCCTCATAGTAGAAGCATGGTGGAGATAAATTCTAAGAGGAGGAAGAACTCTAAGGATGGATGAAACAAGCATAAAACACCATCTAGCCCACACCATGTGAAGGAAGCAAAAGAACATGAAGACTAGGGAAACCTACAAGCCTAATTTTTATTTATATATATAAAGGTTTACATAAAAGTAAGGAAAATATAAACTAGAAAAATTTTAATGCATAATTAACTTTAGGAAAAAGCAAAAATTATGAAATATCTAGGAAAAAGTGAGAAAAATGGAAATTTAGGGTAAAATTATAAATTTAAGAAAATTTCAAAAATGAAAGAAGATTTTGAAAATTAGGGAAATGTATATAAATATAAGAAACACTTGAAAAAATTAAGCTTATTTAAGAAATATTCAAAAAAGTTAAGGCAACTTAAGGCAAATTCAGAGGAAAAAGTAGTTAAATTAGTGTAATTTTGAAAATTTAGGGAAAAATAAAAAAATAGGCAAATTAAGGAAAATGATCATATTCAAGTCATTCAATTGAGTTAATCTTATGGCTATTATATTTTATAAAAAAAAGGATGTTACAATTGTCACAGGGTACAAAAACTAAATTAAGATAAAGACTTGTAGATGCAACATTTTAGGTTTATTTTTATTTTTAAGATGAGCATTTTTATTCACTGATATATAACACATTTTTTTTTTTTAATTATTAAATTTTGAAATTTTCCTATTCATTCCATACATATTCATGTTTTGATGGAAACAAAATAGATAAGTATTGAAGATGGTAATGTGATGATATCAAAATAAGAGTAAGTTCAATCCATACATGCCAAAATGTACTTTGTAAATAGAAGAGAACATGAAACCAATTGGTGGTGAATCTTCATAATAATAATGAAGCTCTAAATAAAAGTATTTAAGGTAACCCCAACCCTCTTAAATTGACATTGACCTAATGTTTTTATAGATCATAAGCATTTACTCTTATAGAAACAAACACCATGGTGTGTATCATTACAAAAATAACATGTAATTAGCCTCTACATGCTTGTTACGTAATACCACTTTTCTTATGGTATCCATGATAGAGCTATAAAAGAAAAAAATTGCATGGGTGTACTTTCTTGCTTGAAATTATGGTCTGATTTATCCTTGACTTCAACTCTAAAATTAAATCTAAAACTTTTGGAATAACTATGTGCCTATTTTTAACTCAATATTTTGAATCACCAACTATGATCCATAGTCATAATACTTAATGATGGGTCATGGTTGGTGATCTAAAATATCAAGTTAAAAATAGGCACATAATTATTCCAAAAGCTTTAGATTTATTTTTTATAGATTGGGAAAGCATAAAATCTCTAACAACTTTAACAGTTAAGACTTAAAACATTAGTAAATAAAATTGGATAAAAAAAATTGATTTTGCATTAATGTTTCAAAAATGAGAAATTATGGGAAAAGTCTCCATAATCTAAGTAAACACTCAACTTGGCATAATCTAAGTAGACACTCAAAAATGAGAAATTAAGGTAAAGAAGAGAAACTTTGATAAAAATTTTATGGAAAATACTAAAAATAAGGGAAAATTAAACAAATTAGGTTAAATTTCAAAAAAATATAAATTCAGGACAAATTTGACAAATATAGGGGAAATTAAAAAAATAAGGCAAAATCATAAATTTTAAGGCAAATTCAAAATATTAGGTTAAATTAGTGAAAATCCACATAATTAGAGAAAAATTGACAAATTAAGAGAAAATTCCAAAAAATACGATCAATTTAGGGCATATTCAAAAATTTAGGTTAAAATATCAAAAATTTAAAAAATTAAGGGGAACTTCAACAAATTTATAAAAAAAATAAGGGGAAATTATTACCCTGTGTTAAATTTTTGAAATTTTCAAAAATTAAAGAAATTTAGGGCAATTTAAGGAGGATTTTTAAAAATAGGGAAAATTTGACAAATTTATAGTAATTTAAGAGAAATTCAAAAAAACTAATTAGAAAAAATAAAAAAATTAAGAAAATTTTGAATTATTAAGTGAAATTAACAAAATTTGAAGAATTTAGGGTTAATCAGGACAAATTTGAATAAATATGAAAAATTCAAAATATTAGGGAAAATTTATCGACTTTTCTCAAACAACACAAATAAGGTTTATTTTTAAAAATTAGGCTAATTTTAGCAAATTTATGGAAAAATAAGGAAATTTTCAAAAATTGAGAAACTTCGATCAAACTTAGGTTCACACAAATAAGGAAATTTTAGGTAAGTTAAGGAAATTTATGAAAAGTTTAGAAAATTAAGGCAAATTTAAAAATTTTGGGTAAAATTAGGGCAAACTCAAAAATTTAAGCCAAGTTTGAAAATAGAAAAAAATTCAATAGATTTAGGATAAATTTGAATAAATAAGGGAAATTCAACAAATTAAAAAATTAGGAAAATTTTTTTAAAAAAAAGGCAAGTTCATAAATTTATAAAAATTTAAGGAAATTTAAAAATTAGAGTAACATTGGACAAATTAGGTAAAATTCAAAAAATTAATGAAATTGAGAGAAAATCAAGGTAATTTTGAGAAATTTTCTAAAATTTGGGACAAACTAGGACACATTTCAAAAAACTAAGGGAAATTAGGACAAGTTTGATAAATTAGGAAAATTTTGAAAAAAATAAGAAAATTCAAAAAATTAAGGTGAATTTTAAAAATTAAGGAAATACAAGGGAAATTAAAGAAATATAGAGAAAATTAATGTAATTTAGTGAAAATCAAGAAAAACAAGGAAAACTAGGGCATATTTCAAAATTTTAGGGCTAATTAGGTAAAATTAAACAATTCGAGGAAATTCCTCATATTTAGGGGAACTTAAGGGGAATTGGAGAGATTTAAAAGCTAATTTCAAAAAATTATAGTAAATTTGTTAGATTAGAAAAAAGTTGACAAGTTTAGAGTAAACACAATATAATATAGAGGGCAATGGAAAAAGTTAAGAATTTTTTTTATTATTATTATACGTAATTTTTACAAAATTTTATGCATGTAAATATTTGTAATTCATTTAAATTTCTTATTTTGTAGAATTTACATTTTTTTTAATATTTTTTTTAGCCAACTTTGGGCAAGCCTGAATTGATTAACAAATTTATCATTACATTTATAGGGGTACCCTTAGTATACCTTCCTTATACACCCACCACATTCCTATCATATGCCTCCCCTACCAATCCACCTGAATTTCTCACTATCTCCCTTCAGTAGACCATTTTTGTCTAAATTATGACCACATCAAAATCCTTCACGTGATGTTATATGTAATCCTTTAGGCATACCTCTCATTTGTATTCACCATCCATAAGATGTAAGGGATGATTATTTTCCCAATCCTTCTACACTTGCATCTTTGATAAAGAGACAACATTAGACAGTTGTATTTATTTCGTACTTTCCCCTTTCTGTATATTTATAAATTTAAAAAATTCTAAATCAATTTGTGTCATTTATTACATATTTGTAGCATTCAAATTTTACTCAACACTGTCTAATTATGATTAAAATCCTCTTAATTCTCAAATTTGATAAAAAAACATTGGTGAACATGTGTTTTGCTTGAGCATTTGTCAAACCTTGGGTTTACATTAGGGTTCCAACCTTAGTTATAAGATTTCAAAACAAATCTAAGTGTTTTAGATTTGATCTTTGATTTACCTATATCCTTTATTCAAATCAAAAGTTTTATTATTTACCCTAGGGTGTCACCCTCATTTTTCTATTAGGTTTTCCTTTCCTAGGCTTATGGCTTATCTTTCCCTGTTTTGATCATATATGATCCATAATATATCTATTTTAAAAATTATCAGAGGTTTTTGTTAGTTTTATTCACAAAATTATAAACCTATTTTTGTTCACCTAAATATTGTATAATTTTTTGGATTTTCTAATTTTCTAATTTTAATAAATTTGGTCTAGGGGACGAATGGTGTTCCTATTTTAAAATTAATTTATGCATTTTGTTTATTTACTAATTTTAATAAAAAAAAAGTCTTCCATATTTCAAGATAACCAAATGAATCTATTGTAGTTTTTGGTTCTTTATTATGCACATCATATAATGGCTATATGGGTTATTTTTGGTATATGCTTTTCAATTCAAGCAATAATTGTTCAAGTTGCATGGTGTCAGCTAGAAATATTCAATATCTTTCACAATTATACAATAAATTGGAGAACATTGATGTATAATAAAAATACAAATGCACTTAACCACAATACACACTGTATATTTGTGCTAACTTCTATTATCCCTCCTTAAGGTTGTGATATTTGTTTTCCCTCTAACCAGGTCTATGATATTATTAGAGGCAAGGAATCCCACCCTATAGTTAAAAATTAAGGTAACCAACATGTCCTTCCTCACCCCCATCCACATCCCACACCTCCTCTTCATGGTGTTTGTATGGATATGCAATCATAATTACCCAAAGTTTGTACTTGTGAATCCCTTCAAGTTCAAATAGTCACTATGGGAAAGATAATAGAAGAGTTTCTAAATAAAAATTAGTATTTCAGTTTAAATATCACATCATTAAAAAATTAACTCATATATCCAAATAATTCATCATATGTTAGTGTTAATCATGCATTTGTATCTTCATCTAGAAAGAACAGAAGTTACAAAAACAATCTCAACCTAAGCAAGAAAGCATCTTTAAGAAAAGATTTATAAAAAAAAAGTTAAAAATCAAGAGATACCTATAAAAGCTACTATTACAAGTATGGTTCCAAAGGAGGAAATTACGAGTCTTTCCTCATATCAAAAGCTTTCCATTATTACTACTCACATAGATGGCAAGCAATTTACTAATATCAAGGTTAGGGACTATCAATAAATAAATTTGTGTTCTATGTCATTTATTATATCTTTTGGATATAAGATTCAACACTTCGATCAAACTAATGCATCTAAAATATGTGTGGGATCAATCAAGTTAATAGTATCGTTTACTTCAGAGAGTGTTATCTTAATTTTTATATTATTTCAAATCCAAGTGCATACAATGTTATATTTCAAGAAGCATGGTTAAAATTACTAAGATCAATGATTGATAAAAACAAAGGTTTCATATCATTTGATCATGAAGGCAAGGTCATTTTCATTTCAAAAGAAGGAACATATTTAGAGCAAAAGCAATGAAAATAAATCATATCTTTAGCTAGTGTATAAATAAATATAAGTAATGGAATATCATCAAAGACATAAGACAGTACATATTACAAAAGAGAAATCAAAAAATTAAATACCACAATATGGATAAATTGGTTTTACATATCCAGATACAAAAGAAAACAAGAGTGGCATTCCATAGTTTCAAAAATGAGAATATGATGATTATAATATTACAGATTGGTATGATCCTGATGATATTGATTATGTAGAATATGAATATGGAAATGATACATGGCCTATAAAAAGGCATCCCCTTGATGATATCCTTACCCTATAGTAGCATCATTCCTTGTATATAGATTATTTACTTAAAATGTTTTATATAGTCAAAATACATAAAAATATATATATTTCAAAAAATTCTAAAAATTAGACCTATGCACACTATGTTTAGTTAATTTACATCTGTTGATTTATGCTTAGTATGTGCAATATTTCTTTATATCATGTTTATATCAAATATGCTTCACAAGTTTACTTGAGTGACCTACAGAACATATAGGTTTTTATTTCTAGATGAAGTTGTAGGTGGTGATTTTGTGTCAGGCCCAAAAATTTTACATAGACAAAACCACTCTAACCTAGATAGTAACACACTGCTCTTTTATCTAATTCCATCAAACATATCCCAGTGAATAAAGTCTCTACTTTTCCATATTCAAACTAGTCACATGATTTCTACAGCTTGTCTATAACACAATAATTTCATTGGAGGTATCCTTTTGTACATGTTTTAATTGCTTTATGACTATCCCTATTGTTCATACTTTAGTACATTACATTGTGTGATTTATTAGCTCACTTAGTTTCACATTGCTATATTTTTGGATACCTAAGTCGATGAATATACTAATGTTATAAGTTGATAATGTCAATCAACTTCGCTTATTCATGCATGATTTTTGTGTTTGCTTTCTTGCTTCATGTCTTGTGTGTATTAATCTTGTTTAGATTATGGGAATTTTAACATGTCCTTAATTGTGAATCTAAGCCTTATTATATATTTCAATGCATGTGAGTGAAATTTGAACATGTCCCTTGTATGTGGCCTTTTAGCTTTATATTGTGTAATTTGTGTCTATATATTCCTTGTGTAGACTTTATGGCCATGAAACATGTTTGCTCATGTTTTAATGACATGATGGATATCATGCATCTCACTAATTTTTTGTTGCCATGATGGATATAATGCATCCTCCCTAAGTTTTAATTTTAAATTTCACATATTTAACCTATGATCATTGATCACTTATATGTGTGCAAAATTGCTAACATATATCTTGATAATGTCACTTTGTATGCTTGTTTTCACATGGGTATTATACAACCACATTACCCAATTTATATATGATGATGCCATGCTCTTCCATGTTATCATTACTACTTTATATTTCAAACTTTCTATAACATCATTCTCATATTTTTCTTATTTTGAGCTATGTTATTGCGTAGGCTTCAAAACTCACCACAAGAGAGGGGGCATGCACAGTGGCTTGTCTTAGAGACTAAGCTATAAAAATACACTACACAGATATGAAAATGTAAGTCTTACTTAGTCATTCATAAAATAGTTTCATAGAACAATAATCTATTTGAATAAGGGTACAAGATGATCGTATCAAAAATAGTGTGTTGTTATCCCTACATGTAGAAAATAGTGATTTGTAGAAACTCTAAGAATCGCAAGTAGTTATATCACAGTTTGCAATAGGTATACAAAATAATTTCAATTGAGTACTCATATTTGTCTTAGATTTTTCTTAGAATGGGGGCATCACATCCATCATGTGCTCCAAATTTTGCACAAGTATTTTTCTCAAAACATCTCATGACATTACTCAATTTTATAATCCATATATACCTAGATATCAGATTGGGGGCATGTGTACAGAACATGACCACCTCCTTCCTCAATTTTTGCATTAGTTTCATAAAAGGAATGGCAACTAATTTCATTATCTAAGTTGTATACACTAGACTCATAATCCTGCTATTTTTGTATTAGTTTTGCACCAATTTTACATCAAAAATGGATCTTATTATGTCTATAGTGGTTGTTTCACCTTTTTACACCATTTTTGTACCATAATGATCTATTGAAATTCATCCAAGGATTTTAAGTTACTCTACTAATTTAGGTATACAATTATGGATTCAATCACACCTTGAGTAAGTACACACTCCTATTATTGAGGATTGGGTCATGCATAGTCTAATCCAAGTTTTCCAAAGAAGAAGAAATATACAAGGGTTCTACCCTCTATAGTCACCATTTTTGCACCAAAAAACACCATAGTTTACATACCTAATCAGGTGTATTCATTATTTTTTATTTGATCTATATTTTTTTTGTCTTTACTTTTATATTTTCATCTTAAGGATTGATTTATACATGTTTCATTCTAGTTTTCATGAGTCACAGTTCATCATGTTGGCCTACATTCAAGACTATTCTTCACAAGTAAGTTTAGGTATGCATTTTCATTTTACTTTAGTAATTTCACTTTTGTTGTATTAATAAAATAAAAAGGGATAAATTTAGATACATAAATTAACATTTATTTATAAAATAATGCACTTGTGACCACTCCTCATACACACTTAGCTCATGTCTGATTCCAGTGTTTTTTGACTACCATTCCTTCAATTCTATGTAGGTTGACCCATTCCTCCAAGTAATTAATGATCTCAAAATGTCCATATTTCTCATTTAAAATAAATCAAGCTTTCTTTATGATTGTTCCACACTTCTAGCTCAGCTATATTTGATCCTCAAACAAAGTCATGCCATTAAGACTATCTCACTCGCTAATAATATATGATTCTATCGACCACATCCTCCCATAAAATAATGGCTAGTTACTCAAATTTAAATTCACCTAATAGGTCATCTCATCTGTTTTTTAAGTCTCATCCAAATGAATTCCAAAATGATCACTAAAGACTCATATGAATGAAAATCACTAAGATATCTAATTGTGTATTGAGAAAATAACATCTATTTTTCCCACTCAGAGTCCACACATCCCTAGAATCCCTTAGCTAAGTTTGAATACACTTCCAAGGTCCCAAGTCATTGTTAAATAACTTAATGACACTAGGATTACACTAGCATTCATTATTGTACTAATTTTTCACACACACCACTATAGCATGGGACAATTACATGGATTGCACTAGAGTATTGGTATGTAGATAGTGTTCAACACAAAGGGTGTTGAGTTCAAACAAAAATTCAACCCCTAACCCAATTTTATATTTTATGTTGTTTACTCGTCATTATTTATCAAGCTAAAGTTTCAAGTAAAGAAGAAGGTACATAGTGGCTTCAGTAACATATCAAGATCTCTCATATAGTCAAATAAGATATATAGGTGCAAACAAACATGTCATATTAGTTATAGAGATGAAACCCTCATAACATGCTGACACTCCTTAAGGACACCCTTGTAAGTCACCCCATGCTTGATTCCAACGACCTTGTTTTAGATCTAAGAAAATCCCTATTCCTGATTCATAGTGTCATCACATAGTCACACAATCATTTTTATAGTTATACTTATAGTCATATGCATTTGATTTCCAACTAAGTTTTATTTATTTGGTACTTTCACCTTCAAGCATATTTATAAATTTAATAAATTTCAAATAAATTTGTGTCATTTATTAGATATATATATAGCATTGTGATTATACTCAGCGGTTTGTCCAATTAGGATTAAAATTCTTCTTGATTCCTAAATTTGATAAAATAGTTTTATGTAGTGGAAACACAAAATTATCCTTAATTATAAGTGGAAAACACTTCAACTATGAATGGGATGATCATGGATACTAGAGTTATCCTCATTTAGGTGATGTTTATCAAACCCAAATAACTTTAGAGAGTGGGGGTGGTGATACTAGGGATGGTTTGGGAGGTGTGAGTGAGAGTGATATTGTTTAGGGTTGGAATAATGTAGTGAAGCATAATGACCATGATGTCTAGGGTCAATTAGAGTTTTATGACTTTGTGACTATTTTTATCATTATATTATCATGAATTTCACTTTAGTGTTTTGTTGTTTTATTATCATATTTATTTTCATATTGTTTTTTTACATGTTTAATTTATTTTTGCATTAAAAAATACTTAAAAAGTCACAATCAAACTTTTTTAATTTTTATGTATAGCGTTACAATTGGCATTGACACTATAATTATATATGTATACATATAATAATTATAATTGCATATTATAAGACATAATATTATATTTAATTATAGTAAATAACCCATCATGGACTTAATAACCCAATGAAAGCCCCCTTGGGAGGCTCCCCCACTATATTTTTGGTGGAACCTGGCCCTTCCTGATATTTTTGGGGCATTTGGAAAGCCAAGAATTCATGCATTTTTTAGAATCATTAGCTTCACCCCGCCTCCATCTTTAAAAGAGTTTTGGCTTTTATGCAAGAAATTTGGACAACCTTTGCTTCTTCATTTGACCAACCTAGTTCAACTCTCATCTCCAAGATTATGACCTAGCTTAATCTAGTCATCCCTAATAAATCCCAAGTTAAAGAAGTGGATAGGTCTCAAGTTAAGTGGTCACCTCCCATTCCCTAGTGGGTTAAACTAAACTTTGATGGGGTAGCTAAGGGGAATCTAGGTCTAACAAGGGTAGAAGGTTTGATCAAATACTCTTTAGGAAATATGAGAGTGGCCTATGCGAGGCCACTAGGGATCCAAACTAATCACATCTATGAAGCAACCATGGCACTATGGGGTATTGAGGAGGAATTTAGTCTTGGCTATGAGTTCATTCATATAGAGGGGGAATCGATGAACATCATCAAATACCTTAAAGGGCTTTCTCCACCTTCATCGAGCATCTCCAAAATTGTCAACGATGTTAAAAACTTGTTGAGTCACTTCAAAGGAGTCCTTATTGAGCATGTCTATAGAGAAGTTAATAGGGGAAAAAAATATTTGGCTAACATTGAAGTCAATAAAAATGAATATGTCACTTTGCATGAAAGCAAATTCATAGATGACATCATTCGAGTCCTCAAGATTGAAAAAGGACATATCACACAAAGTCATGATGGTTAAATTTATGATGAGTAAATTATGGGTCATGCACGATGATTTTCACATGTGTAAAGATCCTATTACCAAGGCCTTGCATAAGTGGTAGGTCCCAAGACTTTATCTCATGGTCATGCCAGGTTTTATTTCCCCTATTTATCATTTATCCCTCCCACAAAGTGCTTTTGGTGTTATTTATAAAATAAAGTTATAGTCTAAGAAAATGGGAGGGGACAAAGATCGCTTTGAGCCAATTTCATGCAATGATGTTAAAAATAATGAGCTTGTTTGGAAGAAAATGTTTAAATGGGGGATAGTTCCATTCATGGAACACTTGGTGGGGCATGACACAGTGCTCTCTAGGGATTTTTCCCATGGTCGGAATAATTATGAGGTGAGAATGCATGGGTTGAAGATTCAGATCACTAAAGAGCTGATAGGTGATACCACAGGATGGAATGTCATGAAGTTAAGGAATTCAAAGATAAGAGACATAAGGAGTAACTCATGAATGTCTTCTTCAAGAAGGAAAATCACAAACTAAATTACTCCACCAATAAAGGGTTTTTGCATGCTAACTTACTGAGGAAATGGTTGGAGGTATGTCTTCAAATTATGAGATATATTACCCTTAAGGGAAAACATGTTCTCTATTCACATCACTTCTTACTCCTGAATAATTTTAAGGGTCATTATATCAGTATTCATTTTTTCCTATTGCAATCATTAGAGGTGTCTATTCTGAACTTTAAGAAGAATCTGATGATGGATTTAATCTATCAAGGCCTCATCCTTTAACTAATTAAATAGGGACAGTCAGTCTAGTCAAAGATTATCTCTAAGGCCATAGACATCAATAGTGAAAAGGAGGACTCAGAGGGAGAGGGAGACCATTTATCTTAGATGGGATCCAAAGAGGAATAGTAGGAGCAAGGTTTGGGGGATTCAAATGCTTGTGTACATGAAAAATACAAACCTAACTTGGGAAGCCCTTACTTTGTTCAACCATTTTCTTCCAAAGGAAAGGTGGCCTTGGGGGTTGATGTTAATGAGGAAATTGAGGCTTCTCTCCAAAAACTTTACACAAAAATTGTGATTCAAAAACTCCTTTGTAGAGAAATAGCTAAAGAATTTAAGAGGCTTAGAGACTCCCTCTACCCTGATAAGACAGACAACAATGATAGAAAGGACCATTTGGTTGGCACCCCCAAAGGTAAATACAC
>JARHVA010002045.1:0-5000 GCA_037957365.1 Torreya grandis
ATAGAGGGTAAATCCCATATATCGATAAATATATTATAAGAATGGTGAATAAGATTCATGTATTTGGGAGTAAGTCGAGTAGTTTAAGATGGGTCAATAATTAGCATTGTCAAGTACATATGCCAAATTTAGGTAACTATAGGAAGGAATGGTTATTTTCAAGCTTAAGTTGAATTTAAGAATTAATTATTATATTTATTTAATAACTTTATGCATACACCCATATTAATTGGAAAATAAAACTTTTCATATACATTTATTTAAAGTTCCTAACTAAACTTTAGTGGCCACTCCCTATTAGACTTTAACTTGCACTTTATAGGATGCATTGCATTAAAATCAGTGCATAATTATTATGATATTATGTGACTTATGTGATAATATTAAAATTATAATAAAACCCACAAAATCCTTAGTTATAAATAAAAAATTACACTTCAGTTACTTGATCCTTAAAAACTTTGTGGCCTTGTGTAGGTTCAAGCATTGGCATTTCCTAAAATAATTTTCAACTTAACTCACTTATTTTAAATTAATCTCTTAGCTTGTGAAATAATTTCCATGATTAAACAAAATTAAATTATAGAGAATCACTTTCACCTCTTTTTAAATTAAATACTTAATGATTTAGTGTTTCACTACCCATTTTCACTTAACAAAACCCATTTGAAATTGGAAAAAAACAAATTCTTTATGTCAAAAAATTTCAAATATGAAACAAAAAATAAACTTCAAATGGATGTGAAATATTATTGTAACAATTAAATTATAAAAAAAAAACCTATTATTGTAATAAAATTGGGCCGGTTAGGAATGTTTTCAAATAAAAAAAATTAGTATTTTTCTATGTCAATAAAGTCAATTTGGAATGCAATTAAATTAAATAACCAAATATAAATTTTATAAAATATAATGATTGAATCGTATTTAAAATCGATTAAAATTATAATTTTAAAAAAAAAATTTATTATTATTAATTTTTTTAATTAAATTTACACAAATTTTAAATCAATTTTATAGTGAAAAATACTAAGCAACATTTCAGCCAGTCAAAACCACTTTAGATTGATAGATAAATTTTTAATTTAGGCATAAAAATTATGCAATGCTAGAAACACACTCTCTCTAGCTTAGAAAACATGTGAAAATTATTATATAAATTTATTGTTTTCTTCCATGAATAAATTTAAGGGCATTTATGAACCCATTTTGAAACCTTGAAAATAGAGTAAATTAGTGTTTTAAAATTGTTTGTATTTATGTCGTGACTTTTTAGTGTTCATTTCCTATATAAAATATATATGCACCTTCATTATACTATAATAGTATAAAATTTAAGATAGAATAATTAAATTTGTCTAGTAGCCTTTTTAGGTAATTATTTTCGGCATAGTTTCTCTAACCTTTTTTCTAGCTAGGAATATATGCACGAAGACTTGTGTTCTAAATTGTTGCTTTATTTGATCTTCTGTAAACTATCTAGTGACTAATATAAGCTATTTCTATTATAGTAAATACTTTTAAAACCCTAATCCAAAATTAAAAGATGCTTAATGTAACTCTTTTAAATACTTGTTTAGTTACTTAAAGGAGGCTATCGGTGAGTAGTAGAGTAAAGTGAACTCTTGTTACATTATGTCATACTTAGATAGTCTAGTGAACCTTATTCCACATACCAGGGTATATTATATTAACCATTCAAAATATATAACTACGCACAAGCTATTTAGTGTCACAATGTTACTTACAAGATTAATTGTGTAAACCTTAATCATAAAGTTGAGTAAAGAAGGTCGATTACCTTCACAATAGATATAACACTCATTTTTATAATAGGAGAATTGTAGCTAGCCCTAATTAAGTGTATGAATGTGATCATATAAGATATGTTAAGTATCTCAAGAAGTGAGTATGGGTGGTAATTACTAACCATTAGGGTGATTTTACTTAACACGAGCTCTAGTCACCAACCTTAGGGTGTCCTTCCTTAGTGTGTTTAACATCATTTCTTATTTGATAAATTTTTAGAATGTAAATATGAATACAATATGTCACTCTAATTATTTATTTAGGTGGTGGCTTAAGTATTTTATCTAGTCAGTGATCTTGGAAACTTAACTTTATCTAGTTCATCCTTTTCATTGTCAAAGACACTCTCAAGAGATGAAGTTACTATGAGTAGACATAAATTATAGTTTTTGATACTTATAAATTAAATAAGGTTTAAGTAAAATTTGTTCCTGTATCATATTTTTGACACTTATATGTTATCTTCTAGAATAATGTTTTTGTGATTACCACATTAACCTTAGGATGTAAATGTGTCTTACTTGAAGGATTTTTGTGTGTTTTAGTTTGGATATTTATGTCTAATGATTATAAATTTCATTTGAGTTGTGATAGTTATTTCCTAGTTGGATTAGATAACTAACCCTTTTGGTAATGACATATTGTGAAGGAGACTCTTCACAAGTCCAAGGATAACTACATCTAACTTTGATTCTAAGGAGAATATATGTAAGCTACCCAAGATATGGGGAATTAGGTCCTAAATATTAGACTATGTTATGGTGATCATGTTTTATTTATTCAAGTTTGATAAAATTGCTTATAAGATACTTGATCAATAAAATATTATTGAAGCATATTATAGGAACTTATGTCCATGTGTTAATAGGACTTTTTGCTTATCAATGAAGGAATGATTGTTATAGGGTTATGCCCTTGTGAACTAAACCTAACATAACCTTTAGGATTCAAAAAAAGGGAAGATGAATTTATTGTATTTTAAGCCCTATATGTTTCACCAATAATTTTGATATTTAGTTATTAAATGAATCAACATCCCCCTTCTAAAATTGTCTAATATGTTTTTAGATATTATTATGGGAAACAAAGTGAAATAAATTAAAGAAACATCTAATTAGTTGTGTGTGTCACACTTAATATTATAATGTTGGATGATTTTTTAAAATTAGTTAAAAAATAATTATTATTAAATTAAGTAAACAAAAAACATTTTACTATGTTTTCACTTGGGTTTTATGGGATGAAAGTTTTGGCATGACATTTGGAATCAATATTAGGAGATATGGGAAGTTCTAATTTTTAACCACTTCCCTAATATATTTTACATTCATGTTATTCTTAAATTGTGTCATGCAATGAGATCATGGGTTAGTATAGATGGTGTAATTCAACATGACCCACCTTTTGGATAACTTATAGACATAAACATGAAAATTCTCAAGACCATGCAACATATATTGGACATCTTATAAAAGGTTTCTTCCATTTCAATATTTATCAAGGAGATCTTATTTGTAGTAGTATCAATGGGTAGAGAGGTCTGTATGGTGACATTAGTTGAGGATGAACATATATTTTTCCCATATGATCGTACTATAAAAAAATCATGAGTGTACTAGATATACCCTACTCGATCTTAAAATATACTTATATCCTTTCATAAAAGGTGTGAAATATTGAAGAATAAAATCATGCCTAGTCAAACTCAACCTCATGAACAGACTAGGTCTATAGAGGTTACAGGTATGGGGTCGATTAGGGAATTAGGATCCTAGCCTAAGAGGGGACTTCAACTAGGACCATGTTTCATTTGGGTGTTTTTGGGCATTACACATGGGAATGTTTCATAGAGTACTTGGTCAACTTTTTGATAGTTATAGATTATATAAGAACTAAGTTTTACTAATAGGATGAGGACACATGTGATGTGTGGTCTAGATGATAATACATGAGGTGGTTTCCTAGATGAGGTCCCACTTACCCTAGAATAAAATTACCATGCATCACATTATAGGGCATCAAAGAAAGGGCCTTTAAGGCATTCAGATAGATATGAAGATGGGGCCTAATTTTTTTGTGATTTGAGACTACAAGGGAAACATGTATACTACAATTATGGACCAAATTGATAACTAATAACCTCATTTATATTTCCAATGTTTCTATTATATTATGTTTTTATGTAATTATACCCTCTATGCCCACTATTGTATACCATTATTGACTAATATTACAAACTTATTTGTATACCTCATTTGACCCTTGATGACATCACATGTATGTATCCATAAATTTAAAAGATCTTTTTTTAACTATAACATAATCATATGTATGCATGTATGTGTGTGTGTGTGTGTGTGGGTCTCTCTCTCTCTCTCTCTCTCTCTCTCTCTCTCTCTCTCTCTCTCTCTCTCTCTCTCTCTCATCTCTCTCTCTCTCTCTCTCTCTCTCTCTCTCTCTCTCTCTCTCTCTCTCTCTCTCTCTCTCTCTCTCTCTCTCTCTCTCTCTCTCCTCTCTCTCTCTTTCTCTCTCTCTCTCTCTCTCTCTCTCTCTCTCTCTCTCTCTCTCTCTCTCTCTCTCTCTCTCTCTCTCTCTCTCTCTCTCTCTCTCTCTCTCTCTCTCTCTCTCTCTCTCTGTGTGTGTGTGTGTGTGTGTGTGAGTGTGAGTGTGTGTGTGTGTCTATGTGTCTCTATGTGTGTGTGTGCGTGTGTGTGTGTATGAGAGAGAGAGAAAGAGAGACTTAATCTAGTCAAAGAAAACATTATTTGATACTATAATCATATTTATGACCTTAAGAAATATAATTATTTTAATGATTGATGCTATTCTATCTACATATGTGTTGTGTCAAAGTTGTTAAATTTGAATTGGTTTGCCTCATGGGGATGCAAATTCCTTTAAAATATTAAATTTTAGTTTTTGTACCAAGGAATATGATTTGATAAGAGGGGGATAATGTATTTCCTCTAGTGTCACCCATTTGTCTATTATTCATTTTCGACTAGTCACCACATTATATAGGTTTTCCTAACCCTCATTGTGTTTAATTATTAAAATTAATTCCTTCCATATAAGAAATTCCTTTGCACGGTCAAACACACTTAGAAATTTTATTAAATTTAAATTTTTGAATCTAAAATTAAATTAAAAAAAATATGGAATTATAAAATTTAAATAATTGGTTAATAAGT